>JAESUZ010000701.1:0-193955 GCA_017311185.1 Proteles cristata cristata
CAAGTGAGTTTTTGACTCACTTGTAACCAACAGAATACAGGGACATGATACTGTCTGACGTCAGCGTGAGGTCATAAAGCGCAGTGACAGCTTGACAGCCGTGTGAGTTGAACACTCTTGCCAGAGCCCTGAGTCACCATGTAAGCGTTCGACCCATTTCTGTGGTGGAAACAGGCCTAGAGTGGCCAACCTTAAGCTACTCAAGTGGCAAATGCAGAATTGAAAAGAGGTGCCCACCACTGGCATGCGGGCACACGGAGCTGGAGTGGATCCTGAAACAGGTCAGCTCTGCAGGGCCAACTGATGCTCCTGAATGGGTTTTATTTTTATTTATTTTTTAAATTTTTTCAAAATGTATTTGTTTTCTTTGAGACGACAGAGAGACCGAATGAGACGGAGAGAAAGGAAGAGAGAGGCCGAGAATCCCAAGCAGGCTCCCTGCTGTCATGCAGATCCAGAGGCGGGGCTCAAATCCACAGACCGGGAGATCATGACCTGAAATCAGTAGTCAGAGGCTTAACAGACTGAGCCACACAGGTTTTAAAGTTCCTTCCTGTTTATGGGATGGAAGGCGGAACAAGGAAGCCTAAAATTTGTGGAGCTTGTCTGCGCTTGCCCTCTGGCCCAGATAGAGGATGAGAGAGAGGCTTCTGGCTTCACGGTGGGCAAACCAAAGGGAAACTTCTAAGCAGCCCACACGGACCCCTAATGTGACAGCATCTTCCCATGAGACAGAGGGACGTGGTGGCGCAACCCTCGCCTCTGCCCCCCAAGAGCAGATACTCAGGTGGTGTGGGCGTGAGGCCGCCTGCTGGGTGGGGGTTTGAAGGCCCTGCCTCCCCAAGGGGGCCTGGAAAACCCGCGGGAGGGTTGTGGCTGGCGTGGACATGGCTGGCGTGGACCAAGCCGATCCCCACTATGCTGTGTGGGGCTGGGCCTGCTTTGTGAGGACACGGCCCAGTTTCCCAGATCCCCTCCCCACCTGGGAAAATACACCCCCACCAGCCAACACTGGAGTCTGCATGAGGGGGTTAGATAGAGAAGCTCCTGATGTTTTCAACAACTTGTTTTTTATCTTAATGTATCCTATTTTGGGGGGAAAAACACATAAAAGGAGAACATTAACATGGTACCCGATTGCCCCCTCTCCCCACTGAACACTTTGGTGTTGTTTGCATGGATTTGCACTCTTGGTTTCATTTCCGTTCTTGGTGGCTATGTGGAGACCTTTGGCGTGATTGCCGACCCTGAGTATTTCTGCCGTTAATGGGTGTTCTTTGTCCTCTGAGTGCTCCGGTCATATTTTGCAATAGTCTTTCACGTAAAAGTACAATCCTTTGTGATATTTAGCACGAACCTCTTCACAGGGTTGCTGAGAGGCCCACGAGCTCTTGTTTCTGCGGTCAAACACAATCATCTCCTACTTTTTATCTTCCGTCTTGGCTTTTGTATCTACAAAGTCCCTCCATCAAGATCCAAAGGGTAGCTACGTCTTCCAGGCTTATGCTGTCCTTGCATACACCTCTTGATGCATGTGGACTTTATCTTGAAATATAGGGAGAGGGGCGCCTGGGTGGCTCAGTCGGTTGAGCGTCCGACTTCAGCTCAGGTCATGATCTCATATTTCATGGGTTCGAGCCCCACATAAGGCTCGGTGCTGACGGCTCAGAGCCCGGAGCCTGCTTCACAGGCTATGTGTGTGTGTGTGTTTCTGCCCTTCCTTTGAGTGCATGCTCTCTCTCTCTCAAAAGTAAACACTGAAAAAAATTTTTTAATGAAATATGGGGGGAGCTAGGGATTATCTTCCATTTTTTCCATATGGTTGGCGCGAACATCATTTGTTGACGAACCTCCCTTTCCTAGCGGATCTTAACCATGTACTAAGTTCTTATCTGTAAATATCTCTAGTAGGGTCTGTGTGTGTGACGCTCTGTTACCCCATCCATCTGGGAACAGTTTGATCTGGCTATTGAAGCTTTATAATATCTTGGTTTTTCTTCTTTTCCCTCAACAGCATAATACTTTAAATGCTACTCTTTCTCAAAATATTCTAGATCAAGCTTCCAAAATCTCCTACTGCAGGGCCTCACTGGAATACAGTTCCTGTAGACCTGAGCAAGTTCACAACTCCACCCCCCCACCCCCACCCCAGGAAACCGCTCTTCTAGTTTTCCCTGCTCATCCTGGCCCTTGGCTTTGGCTCTGGCTTTGGCGGAAGCAAACCAGAGCGGGCGAAGACAGAGCTGGGGCCTTCCCGGGCCACCTTGACAGGAAATTAATTCGTGTGGTCACCTTCCTCCCAAGGGTCGTTTGTCTGCGGCTAGAAATCAACATCTTGCATGGAGCTGTGTCTTTGTTGTGCTGGGGACGGGGGTGTGGGGGGGCGGAACCCCCCCTCCCCCAACAGCGAGCCTAGTAACTGCTCAGGAAAGAACACTCAGCAAAGGGTCTGGGCTCTTCTCACCACCTTATCACTAAATTATCTCGGGCACACTGCTGCCACACGCTGGAATTCTGCCACACCATCTGCAACGCGAGGCGGCCAAACTAGACTCCCTTCCAGCTCTAACGCGGTGCAACTGGTTGTAGGCAACTGCGTCCAAATCTTGCCTTTGTTTCCCCGAAGCCAGCATCTGTCAGGACGTTTCAAGAGCTCCGAGTTCAGACATCTTCACGTTTTCCAGAGCCTTCTTACTTTGTGAACGGGCCTTTCGAGTAAAAGCGCCCCCAAAGTCCAAAGCAGATAAAAAGCAATAGCTCCGCCAGACAAGAAGAAAGTTGTGTGTATGTTTTCTCTCCTCTCTCTCTCATTAGGGTAACTTCTGACCAATTCAAACATTTGTTACACTTTTCCTGGAAACTTAAAAGTTTAGTTTGGAATACAGTCATGGAGAGAAAATTCTGCTGAGCGCATAATGTAAAAATATGGTTGCTAATGAGTGGCACTGAGTTAACAGGAAATAAGGAAGAAAAATACAAATTTTGGAAGAAAACAAGCAATTTCAAAATGTTTCCATTCGTTCCGAATCCAGCTTCATTGCTTCGAAGGGTAGTTTGGAAATTCTTCTCATGAAAGTGCCGTAAATATTACCGTAGGCTGTCTATTTTCTGGCCCAGAAGCGAGGGGTAGAAATGACAGATTTCCTCGAACACCTTCTGGGAAATATGTGTTGATGGCACTTCTGATTTTAAAATGCTTCATCCCTTCCTCCAGCGAAAATACATCATATTCTGCCACAGCGCAGGACAGAGTGGCAAACTCCTACTTCTTCAATTAAGAAAATTAAACCTGTTTGTTCTTTGTGACTGAGTGTGTGTTGCGCGTGGGATAGATTTTGAGAGAGTTGTGGGAGCGATCACAAAAGAACCTTCTTCTTCCCTATTAGAAAGCCCGACTTTACACCATTCTTTGGCATTTTCGAGCCACCAAGCACCCGGTTTGAAGCCTACGAATAAAATACAAGCCCAGATGCTGTGTTTACGCTGGCCTGCATTAACACTTCATAAGCAGTTCATTAAACTGATAACACTTTAAACGGTAACACTGGCTCTTTCAGCCTCTCTCAGCCTGTAATTGTCCTGAGGCACCAAATGAACCCTCTCCAGGCTGGGAACCACAGGAATTTACATTCTTGACGTGTGTCTCTTAATTATGGACACCCTGGGCCCCGGCTGACTCGGAGAGGGCCGGGCTCAAGCCTGCACGCCCCAGTGACTGTGCACACAGGGAAAGACCCTGAGGACCCGTGTGCTGGGGACACTGCCCAGGGAAACAGGCTTCGGGGACTGGTCTAGGCCACGAGAGCAAGGCTGTCTCCCCCCCCAGTTTCCCGAAACACCTCAACAGGGTTTGCGCAGAGCCTCTCACTAGAAACCAGTTTTCCAAGAACAAATCTCCCTGTTGATAAAGGTCTTGGGAACGAATGTTCGCCACCCTCTTGAGTTTCCTCGCTCACTGCCCCAGCACTCTCTAGGAATGGGAGAGCCTGGGGCAGCCTGGGGCCCGTCTCCCTGGCATAAACTTCTAAGCCCCTGGGGACTGTCTTATCAGAGAGGACGCCCCAGCCGTCTTGATGTCGGCCTCCCTGCGCACAGTACTCTTTCAGGAACGACGTAAGGGTTCACTGTCCGATCACCACTGTGCGAGCTCTCTGCATGCATTTCACCCAATTCGACAATCCAGGGAGGCTCTGCCTCTTCGAAATGGTGACACCGAGGCTTGCCTGGCCACAAAGGGATGACAATGTCAGCCCCCTTGACTTGAGCACAGGGTGCTCTACGGAGTAAGCCTTTCCTAACATCGCCTCCGACGTCCTACCAACTGGTCAGGACCTTATTATCCTCTCTTTGCAAAAGAGAAAGGGGAGACAAAGGGGAGGAGGGACTGAATTGGAACTCAAGTCCACCCGGCTCCCATGACCCGGTGGAGGCCTCTATGTGATGGTCCTCTCTGAGGACACGGGGTGTGTACAGCCACTGAGCGGCTCTCTAAGCCCCGCTCCTGGGGTTTCACCCCAAGGACAGAGAGAACCCGGTCCCTCTCGCCCCTCGTGGCGGGCTAGTGCCGGCTGCCCTGAGTTCCCACGCGTCCCGCTCCACGGAACTGATGGAAACTGACTGGATGAGCAACTGATGGGTAACTGATGGATAACTGACCGGCTGCTGATTAACCTCAGCGAGGTTTCGGCGAGCGCCCGTCCCAGGCCCGGAGGTCTACGGGGGGCTGCTCGCAGGCAGACACCTCACCTTGAGTCCTTTGCCTGGAATCCTTGCTCCAGAGTCCGCAGCGAGGATGCTCGGGGACCTTGAAGGGCGACGCTCCGCGGCCGGGCGCACAGCGCCATCGCGTGGCCAGGTTGGGTAGCGCAGCTCGGACCTCCGACTCCAACCTTGTCCAGGACCAGGATTAGTTGGGCGATTCCGGATGGGGAAGAACCACTTCCTCCTTTTGGGAACCTCCCTGGGTCTCTACCTCTGGGCTCTGGCGGCTGACGTGGCTGTAACAGCAGGAGACGCTATGGTCAGTCCTGAAGTCTTCAGTGGAGCGACTGGTGGGGCAATGGATTTCTTCCTCCTGAAAATAAAGCACAGGTAGCAACGGCTTCCGGGAACCTTCTGCTCCTGTGGGGATACGTCGATCTTTGAAACGGCCAGGTCGTGTTAAGGCCCACACCACTATTCATTCATTCGTTTCATGGTTCATTAAGTCAGCCAGCAAAAATGTAATAGGCACCTCCGATGTGCCAGGACCTAAGGTGCATGCTGGTGATACCAAGGACCCCAGGGATGGCTTAGAGTGTGGTGGGCCCTTTACTGGTCAGCAGAAGCCCCTGGGCGGCTCCTCAAAGCGTTTGAGAACGCATAAGGAAAGATACACAGATTACAAAGCAACCAATTATACTAAAACACAGACACCAAAGTATTTTTTTAATTGTGAAATAGTCATGTTCTTTGTCAATATATGATGTAACAAGATCTACAGATCCGTATGCTAACTACTGTCATTTCTTTTTTAAAAAATGTTTAAAAAGTGTTTATCATTGAGAGACAGAGAGAGACAGAGCATGATCATGGGAGGGGCAGAGAGAAAGGGGGACACAGAATCTGAAGCAGGCTCCAGGCTCTGAGCTGTCAGCACAGGGCCCGACATAGGGCTCGAACTCACAGACCTGGAGATCATGACCTGAGCTGAAGTCAGAAGCTTAACTGACTGAACCACCCAGGCATCCCTAACTGTCATTTCACATAGTGATGACCACAAATGACATTTCAAGTCAACTGCACCGACTATAATGTGATATGGATATAGCTGTGATTTCTATTAGTGACAAAGTCACAGGCACTGCTAATTTGCTGGGACATGTTGCCTATATTCATAACGGAAGAAATGTTAAATTGAAAATACTGATGTAAACGGTTCCTCATCCAAGTTCACGGAGCCCCTGGATTTCATCCATGTGTGACTTGGTTAAGAAGTTGGTGGGTAAATAAACAGGGTGAGTGTGGATGGTGCTGAATGCTTTGCAGGACATCACTAGGGGGATTCTGACGATAAAAGAGGGGCGGGGGGAGTGGGTGCATGTCAGATGCAATGGTCCAAGAAGGCCTGGATGCGAAGACATCTGTTAAGTGGCTCTTAGAGAGGCAGGAGATGGCCACCAGGGGGCGCAGGTTAGCCCATAACCTGCGCAGCTCGCAAATTTGACTCTTGCTACAGGACTGATCTCTACCCTTTGGCCACAGTGCACCCCCGCCCCCAGTGCCCAAGGCCTGGTCATACTCGCATCCCTGCCTGGGCCCTGAAGGCACTTGAATTTGCAACCCAGCCCTGACAACAGTGATCCGCCCCGTGGAACTGAACCCCTCAGACTTGAACCTGCAGAAAAATCTCAGGATCCCAGTTTTATTTGGGAGCCAAGCTCCGGAAGGCTCGGAGATGCCCTGAGTCTCCCAGGTTGGCGATCCCTCTGGGCGCCCCTCAGCTAGCGGGTGCGGGTTCCAGTCCGGACGGTGCTTGGGGGAGGGGCTGGTGAGCTTGGGGCCGGGTCACAGGAGGCCTTTGTAGTCGGTCAGAACCAGTGTGGCAGGCTTGCGGGGTGATGTCAGGGGCTGGCACCGGCAAAGAACAACTTTGTTGACAAGAAGATTAATTAGACAAATGTAGCGCCCATCAGTCACTGGCGCCGCCTCCTCCGGGCTCAGCCCTAGTCAAGCCTTTGCTGGAGGTTTTTAGGATTTTTTCCTCCTCCCCACCCCCCACCCCCATCTTTTTAAAAGAAAGCTTCAGCTTCTAACAAGGCAGCCAAATAATTCGAGGCGTGCCAGGAGAGCAAGTACATACAAGCAGGTTCTGAAGGCAGGCCCGGCCCGGGGGGCTGGGGGCTCTTCCTCCTGCCTGCACAGACCCGACCCCAGGAAGCGTGTTGAGCCCTGACTCTTTCCTCCGGGGGGACGCCCTGTTTGTGAGCTCTCTTGGTCTCTCTTCCTCTCCGCCTTTCACGAGCGCGCGTCCCCGGAGAGCGGCGCTGGCAGCCGGCCATGCGGACCTGCGGGAGTGAGGCTTCCGCCGCCCAAACCTCTTCTCATGTCAGACGCCCCCTGTCTCCAGCGGCCACCGTCCCCTGGTCTCACTACGGGAGGTGACAACGAGTCACGAGTCGCAGAGGCCCCATTCAACGTTCTACAAATATTCACGGAGCCTGTTAAACGCCAGCAACACAGGGGAGAGAGGGGTGGTCTCGATACATCAGGCCCTTGCGTTGGGGGTGGGAGACTTCTATTCCGGAGAGGGAGATACAGCGACGGGTAAAATAAATGCACAAATGTTGGTGCCTGTGGTAAAGGCCAAGAAGGAGCTTGATGGGGGGATGCGGTGGAGAGGGCTTGGAGGTGGCAGCCATGTAGGGAAGGGCGCCCCCGAGGAGGTGAAATTGCAGCGCAGACTCCAGGAGGGAAGGAGTCTGCCCGGGGAGAGAGCTGTGTGTTTCGCAGCCGCAGGAGACCCGAGTCCAATGGTGTCGAGGGAGGGAGCGCTTTGTAAACACCTGAGGATTGCATGAATGAAAAAAATATTTCCAAGTTGTGCTGCTCACACTGTAGTGTATATTTGAATCTTCTGGAGGGCTTGTTGAAATTCAGATTTCCAGCCCCACCGATTCAGAAAGGGTGGTGTGGGGCCCAGGAAGCTGCATTTCAACGACCCTCCCCTCCGGTGCACCCCGTCCCGGGGATGGAGAGGGGGCGGCCACAGGTTCAGGCCCGCCCGCCGGGGCCGCCGCGCAGCCCCTCCTCGCCCTCCCCCGCTCGGCCCTGCGTCGCTGGGTCCCTGTCCCACCAGACTCGCTTAAGTTCGAGAAAGCCCTGGCAAGGCTGTGGGAGCCCCACGCCGGCGCAGCGTCAGCAGCCTGTCCCGGGGGCTTCGGATAACCCAGGGCCTTCACCTCCCACCCGGCCAGCAGCACCCAGGCCCGGCCCTGCGTCAGGCCCGCGCCCCACCCTCAGCAGGGCCTTGACCCTGAGCGCGCCCACGGCTCTCTTCTAAGGGGGTCTCTGAAAGCCTCCTGGGGCGGGGACAGAGCTGGATGGCCGCTCAATTGTCCTGTCCAGCCGTCACCCCCCCTGGAGAGCCCCTAAATCCCCCCGAGGGTCCCACAGCCTCCTGGACCCCACGTCCAGAAACAGAAACATTTTTTTTCCAGAAACAGCTGACCATCCCTCCGCCCCCCCCTCCCGCCCCCACTTCGTGGGAATGAGCTTCGGCAGCAGAGGAAGCCGGGCCTGATGAGGACAGGACCGCACCGCGGGGCCCCTGGGTGCGGGAGAGGCTGGGCCTCCGAGGAGTGCGGTGCAGTGACGGGCAGTGCCGCCCCCGAGGCAGTCTTGCCTGAGACCCCGGCAGGAGGGGCGTCGGGACCTGCTCTGCCCCTGCAGCCAGGCCCCCGGCTACTGGACGAGGAGTCCCGGGACCGAGATGTGCCACTGCGCCCTTCATCCTGACCTTCCGAGTTCATCGTGGGAACCCGGAGCCCTGCGCCAACTCCGGGTCTCTCTGCGTGGGGTCGGCTCCCCCTGCGTGGGGTCGGCTCCCCTGTGGGTGACAGAGCAGCTGGGTGTGCGGTGGCGGGGACGGGGCCATGGATGGGGCTTGGACACGTGCGGCTGCGGGGCACTCATGTGAGACAAAGAGCTAGAGGCAGGCCTCGGGGGGCGGGGCCTCGGAGGGGGCGGGTCTCAGGGGCGGGGCCTCGGATGGGCGGTTCTCGGATGGGCGGAGCCTCGGAGGGGCGGTCCTATGATGGGCGGGGCCTAGGAGGGGCGGGCCTGGGGGGCGGGGCCTCGAGGGGGCGGGGCCTCGAGGGGGCGGGGCCTAGGAGGGGCGGGCCTCGGAGGGGGCAGGCCAAAGCCCAGCTATTTGCACTGCATGTTCTGATAGGCAACTTGTGAGATTTCCATTTGTTTTTTAATTTTTAAATGTTTATTTGAGAGAGAGAACAAGAGAGAGTGTGAGTGGGGCAGGGGAAGAGAGAGAGGGAGACACAGAATCTGAAGCAGGCCCCAAGGTCTGAACTGTTAGCACAGAGCCTGACGGGGGGCTTGAACTCATGAACCACGAGGTCATGACATGAGCAGAAGTCAGACTGAACTTAGCCGACTGAGCCACCCAGGGGCCCCTAGATGTCAAAATTCACAGCTGGCCTCCCAGATGATGAGGAAGATGATTTATCAAGATAGAAGAACAACACGTCTACTGCAACAGCTTGTTATTTTCATTAAAAACCTGTTAATAAGGGGCTCCACTCTTGCTCTTATCCTGGGCGTCTCAAACGTCCGGGAGCTTCGAGATAGTTGGAGGAAGTTGCCAGAATCAAGATTGCCCCTCGTGGAGGGTGGGGGATTCTGAGGACAGACACAGGACACGGCCAGTGTTGGCCAGACCTCCTTTCTGGGGGACAGACTGGGATCACCTGCTGTCTCTGAATAGATGCTTTGGGGACCTCTGGGTCAAATATTTGCAGGAACTCTCTTTTCCAGCTGTACATGGAGGGGATTTTAAAGTCATAGGGCCCAACTCAGAAACCACTCACGTCCTTCCCATACCCATAGTCCCTGGGCCTCTTCCCCTGCCCCCCCCAACCCCCCCCCCCCGGAGACCCATGGCAGGAAGCTAGCTCTCAGGCCACCCGGCCTGATTCTCTTCCAGAAGGGAATGTAAAACTCACAATGGGATGGAGTGATAGCCCTGTGCATTATCCCAAGCCTGCCACAATGTGTGGCCGTGGGCCCTTTCTCCCTCTCCAGGCCTCAGTTTCCCTGTATGCAGGACTATAACACAGTTTGGTATCATCTGACTCTAATAAACTTCCATGTAAGGCGTCAATTCACTGGTCCTAGTCACAAAAGAGAGCACCCATGGAGTAAGACATTTTGTTTGTTTCTTTGGCCAATGGCTTTTGGAATGCTGAGCCCGACAGATCTGCTCAGAGGAGGGGCTAGGCTGCCCAAATAACTCCATTTCCCAATCTCTGCTGCCCTCTGCTGTCCAGTGCTGGCTAGGACATGCTGACAGCAGCCCAGAACCACATTCCAAGGGGTTCGCTCCTGAAAGGGGCAGTGATGTCCTCCGGGCCACACCGCAGGTGAGCCAGGCTGCTGCCTACCCATCAGCCCGGCAGCACCCTCCGGCTCACGGATGCTTCCCAGGTGCGCCGGGACCAGTAGCGGCGGCAGCACCACCTGGGAACTGGCTAGAAAGGTAGCTTTTCAGGCCCAGAGACTATGGACAGGGCTCAGCGCTGAGCATGTTGGTAAAGCCCTCCACGTGATTCTGATCCGCGCTCCAGAAGCTTCGTTCTCGCTTTGGAAACAGAAGCCCAAAGGAGAAATGGGTGTGTGTGTGTGTGTGTGTGTGTGTGTGTGTGTGTGTGTGTGTGTGTGTGTGTATTTATATTCACATATACTTTTTACTCATATTGTGCGTCTTCAAAATTAAAATAAGACATGAAAAATGTAAGACTTTGACTATTTTTATTTTGTATTTGGGGAGGTCAGTGCTGTGAGAACATTAGGATCCCCTCATCACCCACGTGGGCTCAGTTGCAGCTTTTGCAGAAAACGAGACTACTGGGGGACAAACGTGTAGGAAATTTTCTCTAATCTGGGTGACACGCCTGCCACTCCAGGGAGTGACAAAGAGCTTCTGCTGTCCAGGCTGCTCAGGTCATGAGCTCACAGTCTATGGGTTCGAGCCCCGCGGCGGGCTCTGTGCTGACTGCCAGCTCAGAGCCTGGAGCCTGCTTCGGATTCTGTGTCTCCCTCTCTCTCTGCCCCTCCCTGCTCACGCTGTCTCTCTCTCCCTCAGAAATAAATAAAACATTAAACAATAAAAATAAAGAAAACGAAGTAGCTGAAATTAACTGGTCCCAGCTGTAAGCAGTGATGAGAACAGTCTGAGGGCGCCCCCTAGTGAGAGGGAGGACTATAAAGCAGTGTGATGTCACTTCCCCTGAGGGACATGGTCCCAGTGCTGTGGGGGAGCCTAGGACACCTCAGGCTCCACCCTCCCCTGTGGGCTGCAGGGGGGGCCCTGAGAAAAGATGTCGTAGAGGCCAGGGGTTGGTGGGCTGAATCTTTTACCATTAGAATTCATTAATTACTTTTCATTTCGGGACAAATTTTATTGTTTAAAAACATGAGAAAATATAGATAATACAGAGAAGGTGAACATTTTAAACCGGCAATAATGCCATCGTGCAGATATAACCACTGATAAGAGTTCGTTGTAGATAGAGGCTTGCTTTTTTTTTTTAAGTTTATTTATTTATTTTGAGAGAGAGAGCCAGTGGAAGAGGGACAGAGAGAGAGAATCCTAAGCAGGCTCCATACAGTCAGTGCAGAGCCCAATTTGGGGCTTGATCCCACAAACTGTGGAATCATGACCTGAGCCAAGATCAAGAGTTGGACGCTTAACCCACTGAGCCACCCAGGTGCCCCAGCTTGACTTATATATGTACACATGTGATATTATATTGCATTATATTAATTATATTAGCCATCATGCTATATATTGTTTGGTAATTTGCTTTTTTTAAGTTTATTTTGAGGGAGGGAAAAGTGTGAGTGGGGGAAGGGCAGAGAAAGAAGGAGAGAGAGAGAGAGAGAGAGAAAGCATCCCAAGCAGTCTCTACACTGTCAGCTCAGAGCCCGACGTGGGGCTCGAACCCATGAACCGTGAGATCGTGACCTGGGCCGAAGTCAGATGCTTCACCGACTGAGCCCCCCAGGAACCCCTGTAATGCACTTTTTACATGAACAGTGTGAGCCAGCGTTCTTCCTTTCCGCCCTCTGTCTACCTGTGACTACCACGCTGCAGCACGTGGCCGGGCAGGGGGCCCCCAATGCTCATTTCATTCTGACACCTGTCAGGTCGTCCTCCTACGGCTCCCAAGTGTACCCTGACCGGAGAGACTTTTCTTACTGAAAGTACACTCACTTTAAGAAGTCTGGTGGCACCATTCAGGGGCTTTTGTGTGAAAATAATTGTATACTTGATGCCCCAAGATAACAACGCCCTGAGGGCCAGGAGAGCACAGAACTGGGATCTAGGAGGGGAGGAGGCACAGGGAGACGGTCACACGGGGAGAGCAAGAGCTGCCTGGAGCCTGGGAGGGGAGCAGAGAGGTGGGAGCTGGGCGTTCACGGCCCAGGCGCCTCCGTGAGGGGCATTTAAGGGGTCGACATTGGTCACGAGGACCAAAACCTCCTTTCCGCAGGCTGTGCCCTTCATCCACCCTGTGCCCTGGCCCAGACGCGGCCTTCCCCCAAGGCTCTGGTGACAGCAGGGCAGGAGCGAGGAAGGGGCTGCTTGAAACCACGTGGGGGCATTGGCTGGGGAGCCAGAGCCACGCAGAAAGGCCTGGGGCAGGAGAGGCAGCAGAAAGCCAGCCTCGGGGTGGGCACCGCACTCCGCCGCTGACCAGCAGCCACCACCCCCTCCCCCGCCCCCGCCTGGTGACAGCAGGGAGATGCAGATCGCAGAGCCACCTGCTGGGTCCTACCAACACGTGGCAAGGAGGACACGGCCCTGGGGCTCCCGGGGCCACATCTCACGCTCTTGCCCTGACCCTGCGATGGGTCCGGAGAACGGGCCGAGAAGGCCGTGGAGAGGCGGATGCACCCCTCCGTTGGGAAGAGGGTCCTTTCTCACCCATCAGGGACGCTGGGGTATGGAGTGGCCGTCACGGACGCATCAGCTCTCAGCCACCATCACAGCAACAGAGGGACAGAGACGGACAAGGAAGCTCAGTCCTGATTTTCTACAGGGAAGTCCGTTGGGCCACTGGGTGCACCTCACACCCTCAGACACCCCCTCGGCGCTCCCAGCCACACCGTTGTGTTCACGCATAGTTTTTAATTTGCTCACACAATTCAGGCGCCCAGGAGTGAGGCAGAGACGCCGGGGGCGCAGGCCAGCAGCCCACGTGGGCCCAGGAGGGACAGCAGCGCAGTGAGACCGAGCTGCTCCTAAGGGTCGAGCATCTCCTAGCTTTTTGCTTATGAACGTAGCGGAACCACAAAATAAAGCACGACGCTGGTCCTTTCTCGGTTTTATGATGATGAAAGTCAAAAACCATCGGCACCAAAGCTGATTTTGGCCCAGAGTTGTATTTTGTTTGGCTTGGATTTTTTTTTTTTTTTTTTAACTCAAGCCAACACTTAAAAACCTGGCTATTCGAAAAGTGATGTGGTCTTTCAGCTTCTTTTAAAAGATCAGATCTGACACTCAGGGCCTCAGTTCTTCTGCTGGACACTCGGTAGCTGCTACTGATTTTCTTTCCGGCGTGTGTGGCCCTGGGAACCCCTCACACAGGGTGGGCTTGAGCACTACACCCCGTCCATCTCCCTCACACTCATGACCACCCCACCGTTGCAGCATTTAACTTTCTTATTCTAGAGCCTGTGGGTCCCCGTAATCTGTAAAATAAAAACGTCTTGGTGCATCTGAGCTTCATGTATTAAAATCAAGCAACACGAATCAAGTTAGTCAGGGGCCCTTTCTCCAACCCTAGAAAGGTGTGTACATTTGATTCGAGCCCTGAGCCAGCGACACTGCACATTTTCATCTTTTAAATGTGATAGCCACAAACAATCTAGGGAAAAAACTGTGGATTGCAAAACTATCGGTCATTTCCAAACGTCCCGTTGGACACTGTACCTGTCCCTTTGCTCAGGAGCAGAAGGTGAGCATGGACAAAATGGAGGGAAGATCCGACCAGGACATGCTTTGGTTGCTGAATGAGGAGGAAGGCGTCCTATCTGGCACTGACATCCAAACTCGCGGTGGCCTGTAGCCCATTCAGTGGAGTCTTACCGCCATTTTCAAGAAGTGGCCAAAATGGTTTTTTCTGTGTTTAAGAGAGGCAGCGACCCTAAGTGGAGGATTCAGTGGACAGACTGGGGCTGGAGGGTCCTGAGAGGCTCACTACACTCGAAAAATAAGAGTCAACCAGAAATAGACCGGCCCTCCCGAGGCTCATTTCCCAACTGGATTAAGTTAAAGCAATCTGGCTGGTGCATCTCGTCTGCAAAAAGCAAAAATGTAAACAAACCCCTGGAGGAAGACGGCGCCATCTGAAGCTTCAGATTATACCAAAGTTTTTTTTTATATACAATGTCCAACAATCAAAAATTATCAGGCAAGGACGTCTGGGTGGCTCAGTCCATTAAGTGTCCGACTCTTGATTTTGGCTCAGGCCATGATCTCACGGTTCGTGAGTTTGAGCCCTGCATTGGGCTCTGCGCTGTCATTGCGGAGCCTGCTTAGGGTTCTTTGTCTCTTTTCCCCTCCCCTGTGTGCACTCTCTCTCAATCAATCTCAAAATAAATAAATAAATAAACAAACTTAAAAAAGACTATCTAAAAATTGTCAGGCATATTCGAGGAGCATCAGTAAGATTAAGGACTGGTTCCTCTGTAGAAACGGTGGGCATCAGAAGATGATGGAATATCTTCAAAGTGTTGCCAGAAAATCATTGCCAGGCTAGACTCTGTGGTTAAAAATATCCTCCAAGTGATGGAGCTGAGCAATGACTGTTTAAGCTGGGTTATGGGTACACAGAGGTTTATTACATTGTTTTCTCTACTTCTGGAGGCTTGACGTTTCCCAGGAAAGAAATGGAAGCAAAATGAAAGACAGTGAAGATAAGCAGAAGCTGAGAGAATGCATTGCCATTAGACACATACTAGAAAACATACTGGAAAGTGCTTTTCAGGCAGAAAGAGACGGCTCCCAGATGGCAGCTGGCAATACGGAAGGACCGATACTGATGTGGGCTGGTGTGAATGGATATTGACCACATAAAATAATAATTATGTCGTGAGAAGGTTTGAAATATACATAGCATTAAAATGCGTGATAACAACAGCTCATGAGCCAGAAGAGGCAGAAATGGAATTAGAATGTTCGAAAAGTCCTTTTCACTGTCCGGAAGGTGTTGAAAGCACTAATTTATGTTAGACTTTAATAATGAGTCAGGATGAATCTTGTAATCCCTCAGATAATTACGAAATGAGAAGAGAATATATAATTAACAAGATAATAGCGAGGAAATGGAATATTATAAAAATACTAATCTGAAAGGCCAGGGAGGAGGGGGAAAGAATATAAAACCAGTTGGGGGAAGTAGAAAAGAGTCAAGAGAGCAGATTTAAACTGCATCACATTAAGGAACGGGTGATACGTAAGAGATTTAACACTCCGACTGAAAGAGTAAATAAAAACAAAACCCGGGCACCTGGGTAGCTCAGTTGGTTAAACACTGACTTCAGGTCATGATTTCAAGGTTTGTGAGTTCGAGTCCTGCATCGGGCTCTGTGCTGACAGCTTGGAGCCTGGAGCCTGTTTTGGATTCTGTGTCTCCCTCTCTCTCTCTCTGCCCCTTATCCGCTCATGCTCTTTCTCAAGAAGAAATAAACATGAAAAAGAAGAAGAAAACCCAACTCCCTGGTACTGAGAAGGGACGCGGGTATATGTAGGGACACAGGAGGCTAAACAATACAGGCGCGGGGAAGGAAAAACAACATAGTTGTGGCCATAGCAAGCCCGGGGGGCATCAGGCAAGAAGCAATGGGCACGAGGCGCAGCGGGCTATGCACCTGACAGCCTCGCATGGCAGTAACCTCACCCCCTAGCGAAAAACGGCTTGTGCACGTCCCAGACCCCGACTCGTCGTGCAGAAGCAGGTATGTGGAAACCTGGACTCGCAGCGAGTGAGACCCGTCCTGCCTTCCCAGGCCTACGGCCCAGTGGAGGAGACAGACTGAGGAATGGGCGTCACCGGGTAGAGTGGCAGGTCTTGCGGTGAGCTCTGAGGCGTGAGACGGGGTGGGGGGCCCTCGGCTGTCAGGACACGTAGACGGGCGAGGCAGGAAAGGCGTGTGAGACAGCAAGGGGGACGCCGTGACGGCGGCGCACGGTCAGAACCCGCCAGTATGCCAGGCTGGTTGAATGTGTCACAGGGTGCAGATGACAGGTGCTGAGTGCGAGAGGTGGCCTGGTCCTGGGCTATGGAGGACCCTTCATGTCATTTGAAAGTGAAGAGTCTGTGGAGAGAGACCCGGTAAAAGGTTCTGGGCTGGAGATCGGCATCGTACACTGATTTGTGGGGAAGACCAGAGGGGCAGAGGGGTTTTTTCAAACTTGGGAGGGAGGGACATCCTCACGTGCCGAAGTGCAGAAGAGCACAGTCGGCCCCGTGCAGGCAGAACACAGAAAGAAACTGATCAAAGAGGGTTAGGAATTCCAAATTCCATATTCTGTGCCTGGAGGGGCACGACTTGTATCTGGCATACTGAAGGCCCTGAGAAGGTCTGCAATAAAAAAGATCTTATTTAACAACACTTTTGGCATTTCCCAAAATTATTTCATTATGATCTTTTAAAAATGCCTATTAATATTTTACAAGACATTACAGTTCCAAAAAACACAGGTTGGGATATACTGACCAAAAAAAAAAAAAAGTCCTTTGTTCCAGAAACCTGGAAAGCGAAACCCATAGAGATTCCTACCTCTGGAATCGTCCCCAGGCCACACAGGTCTGGATGGCTTTGACTGCGACGCAGGACATTCCTGGGCTGTGGGTTTCGGGATTGCTGGCACCCAGATCCTTGTGATCAGCGGCGGGCGACAGAAAGAAACGCCAGCAACACGTGGTGGGAGCCGCTGCGAACAAGGGGCTGAACGCAGGGCGCCGAGGGCCTGGCGTGCCCGTCTGCTTGAAAACAGAATTTCTAGGTCCAGAGGTGCAACTGGAAGCCATTTCTTTTCTGTTTAGGAAGCAGACACCGAGGGAGACATAGGAGGCTCGCCAGAAGACTCGAGTCAGAATTCCTTTTTTTCTGGGGAGGAGGGTGTGCCGGCCGCACGACGTGAAGTCCCTGAGGAATTCTGGGTCCCCCGTCCTGGTCTATGGCAGGGTAGTCATGTCCTAGGGCCACCGTAACAAGTCCCCACACACTTGGTGGCTCAAAGCAGCAGAATTGTGTTGTCACGGTTCTGGAGGCTGCAGGGCTTCTGGTGGCTTCTGGCACTCCTTGGGGTCCCCTCGCTGGCAGCTGCGACCGTCCAAGCTCTTCCCAGGGCCGTCTTCTCTGTGTGTCTGTGTCCTCTCCTGCCCCTCTCCTCCGCCCCTCTCCTCCACTCTCTCTTCTCCCCTCTCCTCCCCTCCCCTCCCCTCCCCTCCTCCCTCTCTCTCCCTTCCCCTCTCCTCCCCTCCCCTCCTCCTCATCTCCCTCCCTCCTCCCTCCTCCTCCTCCCTCTCCCCTCCCTCTCCTTCTCCCTTCCCTCTCCTCCCCTCCCCTCCCCTCCTCATCTCCCCCCCCTCCCTTCTCCCTTCCCTCTCCCTCATCGTCCCTCCCCTCCCCCCACCTCTTCTCCCCTCCCCTCTCCTCTCTTCTCCTCCCTCCCCCTCCTCTCTCTCTCCTCTGCTTCCCTCCCTCTCCTCTCTTCTCCTCTCCTCTGCTTCCCTCCTCTCCTCTCCCCTCCCCTCTCCTCATAGAGACACCAGAGTGATGATCTAATCACCAAGGCCTACAAAGACCTTATTTCCAAAAAAGGACACATTCTGAGCTTCCAGGTGGGCATGGATTTGAGCCCCTGCAGGAGGGGGCTCTGCCATGAAGCCGTAGACTTACACGGAGCCCGGCTTGGCGAGTGCGGGCGGGTGGGAGCTTGGCCCCCCGGGCTGGGGCTGGGAGGGATGGGCTCCCACGAGGGTGCTCGTTCACCAAAGCGGACCCACCAGGGCTGCCCAGAGAGTCCCCATCCCTGAGCCACACTGGCCTTACCGTCCTTGCCATGCCCTGCCCCGCAGCCAGCTGCTTCCGATGGGGACCCGGGCCCAATTCCGGCAGAGGGCCAGGCAGGGGGCTGCTGAGGCGGCTCTGGGGACCGGAAGTGCCTCCGGATGTCTACAGGGCTGTGTCCAGTGAGGACAGGGAAGGGCGGGGATGCTCTCCCGGGTCCCCGCTGGCAGAGGCAGGGATGGCTGAAATCTTGGGAATCCAGTTTGGTCCAAATGCGCCGAGTAGGAAGGGTGCGGTTGAGACAGGTCTCCGCTGTCTCCCTCCTGCCGTGTGGATCTCTTTAGGCTGCTGTGTCCCCACAGAGGTGACCTGGCTCTGGCTCAGGAGGCGGTGTGCGTCTGCATAATTTCCCTTGTGGCTGGACTCTCCCCGTTTGCCTGGACAAAGCGGCCCCGATGCCCCGGGGATACTGGTTGGAACGCGGCTCCTTCACCAGCCCCTGAGGCTTGGGAGCAGGTGGTGGAAAGAGTTGCATGCTCTCCATCATCGACAGGCAAACAGAGTACCTGGGAGGAGGGGGAGACAGTGAGAGCCACCAGCCCTCCCTGGGGGAAATTCAGTTACCAGGAGAGCCTTAGCGTGAACAGGAAACGAGGACAGGCCCCCCGAGAGGCCACCATCCAAAAGGGAGAGTTGTTTGAGTTAGGGACCTGGGCTTTGGGCAAAGGAACTCCAGTGTGGCAGAGCAGCACTGATGGCCCGGACCTTTTGCTCGCCTGGTCCTCCTGGGGCAGTGGCTGTGTCTTGGGGAGCTGGGTGCCTGGGGATGAGTCTGAGCCAGGAATCTTGGGACCTGGGCGGCCCCCATGGATTCACAGATTTGTACACCCTGAGCGGAGAATCCCAGGAAAAGACGGGCCAGCTGGATGCCCTAAGTCATGGCAGTCTAGAAAAGAACCACATCAAACACGTGTATAGCACCACGTGCTACACACTGTCACACAAGCTGTCACTTAATCCCCTAACAACTCTATGGGATGAGTACTCATGCGAGCTCCATTTGGCAGGTGAGTCAAGGGAGGGACAGAGAAGCGCAGTTTGGTGGCCACTGGTACACAGCTTGTGAGTTGGCAAAGCTGGGGTTCTAACTCAAGCAGCTTGATTCGGAGCTGAGGTTCTGGACCACTGCCATGTGGATGGCTCTCTGGAGTCATTTCACCATTACCTAAAGCACATTCTGGTTGTGGGAGCTAGGAGTGATATAAGGGACAGCCTGGGAGGGGTGAGTGCCCCATCACAGGAGGTGTGCAAGCAGAAGCAGGTTGGCCACTTGGAAAGGGCCATGGCCACTTGGAAAGGGCCATTTCCCCTTCGGGGAGCCTAAGAAACAAAACAGAACGAACACTGTGGTAGCATGAATTATCCAAAAACCCCAAAGAGCTAAGACCTCTTATTAAATGTGTTCCCGTCCTCAGAGTTTCTTTAGTTTTGTTTTTCGGCTTAAGGGTTAACCCTCCTCCTTGCCCCTCATGAAACTTCCAGGCCTGGAAGAAATTTGTTCGATGATCTCAACCCCAACTTCACATATACTGAAGACTTCGTTTCTCTCCAGGAAAAGACAATAATTTTTTTTTGCTTCAGCTGAAGTTAGTAGAAGGGAGCCCAGAGGCTGGTTCTGGAAAAGAGCTTGGGTGCCAGCCTCCGGGCAGGCTCAGAGCCCCAGGTCACCCTTGATTCCTTGATGCCAGTGATTTTAGAACAATCCTGTGAGGAGCGTGGAGTCATGGCTCTGCTCCCTGCTTAGAATGGCATCCCATACCCCTAAGTCCCGGTGCATCCCCAACCACTGCGTCCACTCCCAAGTACTCAGCATGGACTCCAGGCGATGTTCAGGGACAGCGGACAAGGAAAGAATGGAGGAAGGGAGGAGGGAGGCAGGCCGAGGTCCTGTTCACAAAAAGGAAGAACCCAGCTCCCTGTTCTCATCCCGCCCTTCCCTGGGTTCCTTACCTGCGGGGGGAGGAGGAGGTTTTCCAGGGACACGGGGAGGTGGGTCACCCAGAGCACTGATGATGCCCTGTGTCACTTGGTTCTTTGTGATGAGCACGCGGAGGGAAAGAAGAGGGCTTTCTGAACCCCAAGCTGCATACTCAGCTTCCCTCTGGAGTGAGAGACCTCCACATCCCCGCTGACACTTCCCCCAAATGGCACCAAGAACCAATATTCACCGTGCGAGCTGTTTCAACACGGGCAGTGCTGTCGTGGTGCTCACTGTACCGATGATAGAAACTGAGGCATGGAGGGGCTAGATTAACATGTTAGGGGGTCACGACTGGCTAATGGCAGAGCTGGGATTCAGAGCTGGGGTGGCCTTGGGGGAGAGCAGGGTGAGCACTGGCAGAGGGGCCGAGATGGGACAGGGTGGGCCCAGGTGTAGGGAGACAGAGTTCACTCCCTCCACCAGCCCCCCTATTCCTGTAGAAACTGAAATACTGGCTTCAGGACAGAGGGCACCTCTTGGTACCTATAGATTTCAGGAAACACAGAACAATGACACATCATTTTCCTTTCTCGAAAGTGCTTCTTTGTATTCATTAACCATAATAGAGGATGTCGTCAGACTAACTAAACACTCCAGTTAGTCAGTTTTCAGGGAATTGCATTTAAGTGAAACACTGTGTGCATTTGCTAAAGGACATGGAATGTGATGAAAAAAAGGAGCCCTATTGCATATGCCGGGAAGTGTGCAAACGTCCGGAATGTGATTCCTCCACACCTGCCGGTAACCCTTCTAGAACACTCTGCAGACTCTAAGGGGCTGCCTGAGGACACGGTCAGGTGGGAAGGCTCTGGTGCTTTAGTGCCAGGCTGGTCTCAGAAGGCTGCCCTGAGCCCCCCTGGGGTCCCACGGCTCCACAGCCGGGTAGGGCTGTCCTCCCTGGGGCACCTGTGTGGCTGTCCCCATCACATGGGCTGTCTCAGGCTTGCACCAGCTTTGACTTCAATCCAGACCCTTTTCTGGCCCCACCCCCCCACCCCCCCAAAAAAAGACACACAGGCTGTGGCATTTCTGAGCCAAATCTCTGTTGCATGTGTGTCTTCTCCCAGAGCAGCTGGATGACATCGCTGCACTGGGGCGCCTGCACAAAGGTGGGGCGAGCGGGCCTGCGGTGTCCAGCAGCACATGCGAGTGATGTGGAGTGATGGTCAGCAGCCCCGAGGCAGGGACTGCCGCGAACCAGCCCTCCACACCAGCTTCCTGTTGCTGCCGTGAAGGCAGAGGCTCCTGGGCTCATCCCCCCCAGGCACTGGGAACTTCCTGTCACCCTCACAGGCTCCCTGGGCACTTTGGCACCCTGTCTGCCCTCTCCGGGATGACGGATGGATGTGGGGCCCCAGATACTGTCATACTCCTTAAAGGCTCATTCACCTGAGAAAGGTTGTCGGACTGAGCACTTGGACAAGGGGCAGAATCCCGACAAAGGGTGGCGGTCAGGGTCTCCTGCTCCTCTCTGCTTGGTTTTGTCTGAAGCAGGACAGGGCAGGTGGGTCTGTCCAGAGCACCTCATGCCCAGGAAGGGGGCGGGGCTTCCCCTCAATGGACGGAAGCAGATTGCAGCCCTCACATGGCCCCTGCTGGTCTGAGGCCCTAGGATCCCAGCATAGATGGTGCCACTGAGCACAAGGTCCTGAGTGAGGGACACAGGGCAGGCACCCAAAGGGTACCTTAGACAGGAAGGACCTCGAGGCTGCCAGGCCTGTCAGGGACCAGAAGCCACACACTGTCAGCTCCCACCATAAAGAGTGAGCGACTCCTCTTCCTCTACCTCCCTGCCAGGGCCCCCTACATTATGCATCCGTTCATTCAACACTTATTTATCAGTGCTTTTCTATGTGCTAGAGCTCTTCTGGGATCTGAGGGTTCAGGAAAGAACAAAACTGACCCGGCCTTGCCCTTGGTGAGCCTACAATCTGGTGAGCAAGACTCATAACACACACAATGTGGGGTTTCTGGAGAGAAGTGAAGCAGGTCCGGGAATCGAGAGGGATGGGGTGCTCGTTATAGGACCTGGCTCAGGGTTGGTGTTTCTCATGAGGTTGCTGAGCAGAGAGGGAAGGGAGGAGACAGAGCCAAGCGAAAGGCTGGGGAAGACAGCTCTGGCCCAAGGGCACAGCAACCACAAAGGCACAAAAGTGAGGAGGCGGAGCCATGATTTAGGATTGGCAAGGTCAAGGGCAGAGATGTGGACAGAGGTAGGAAGCCAGGGAGTAGTTCAGGCAGGAAGCCAGGGAGTGGTTCAGGCAGGGCCTGACTCGGTAAGGACTTTGGATTTCACCCCAAGAGTAGCGGAACTTCCTTCTCAAGTGCAATTGGCTGGGTCTCACTACATGGGTCTGAGGGCCCCAGCCAGGTACGGAGCTCCTGACCCTTCCTCCTGGCCATCTTGCCCTGTCCCTGGCTAGTGATGCCACGGCTTCCCCTGCCCCCCCCATCCCCGCACCCCCCCTCCCCCCGCAGCCTGGGGGATCTGTTCCAGCTTTCCTGAAAAATGGAACCGTGCTGGCTCCAGGGCCATTTTCGTGACCACACCTCTTCCCGTGCTGTTGTATGTGCCTGGACGGCCCAGGCTCGTGCCTGCCGCTCCTGGTTCGGCCCAGCTTTCAGGGCCCTGCGATCCTGCCTCGTGGGAGCTTCCAGGAAGTCAGCCTGCTCCCTGTCACCCCCGAACCCAATACACCTACAGTGCACCCCCCTGCTCTGTCTCCCGTGGTGGCTGCGTGTCCTTTCACGGTCACTCCCCGTGGGCTCTGTCCAGCCCCTCCTTGGGTTAGGGTGAACTTCCCCTTCACCGCTCTGCCGGCTCCAGCCCAGTCTACCTAGTTTTCTGGAAGTATCCCAGTGGTGGCTCTGCTGGTGCTCGGAGGGGGGCGGTTCCCACAGGAAGGGACAGGGCAGGGGATCGGGCAGCAACAGAAGAATGGGATGTAGGAAGAGGCTTTGGAGTCTCAGACAGATGTGCTGCGTGTGGATTTTCACAACTGCTAAAAGCTGGCAGAGGTTTCTAGACTGCAAGAGACAGAAGGCGGCCCGCCAGGCTCCGCGTGACGTTCTCTCTGCTCACAGCTGTCCCACAATGGCAGAGTGGGCAAGGTTAGGGGTCAGGAACCCAGCCTTCCGTCTTACGGTCCGAGCCCAGCTCCTGCCAGGCAGCAGTGCTCGGACGGAGAGGGAGGGGGAGCCCCTGGGTCACGACCGGGGTCTGCAGCACCCTCTAGACGGACAAGTCCTTGCCCCTTGTCATTCTTCCTTCAACCACCCTGAAAGGGTGGCAACACTGCCACCTTCTTACAGTTGAGGCTCCGGTGACAACGGTGGCCAAGGTCAGGCAGCCAGATGGCGGGACACGCTGGTCCCAGCGTCCTTCCCCCCAGATTTCAGGTGCTGTGCACATCCCCCAAGTGGGTTCAGAGGTATAAAGTTTCAGGAGAGCTCCTCCACTGGCCGGGGCGGCTCCAGCAGGCCCTCTGAAATGTGTCGGCATTTCTCAAAGCACAAACTTCGATCAGATTCTTCCCATCCCCTGAGCTAACCTACCTTGGAGGCTTGCTAGAACACTTCCTCTGGGATGGCTTCCTAGCTGCTTGACAGGACACAGCCCACTGTCCCTGGCCTACTCTTGGCAAAGATCAGCCACTTAAGATGAGCAAGGGCCTGTGGCTCAATTACCTTCCCAACTGACACGCCTGCTACAAGACGACCAGGAAGCAAACAGTATCGGTCATTTTCCACAATCAGACTGAGAAACCTCGTTTCTTGAGCCCCCCACCCTTCCATAACGGGTCTGTGCAGACTTCCGCTTGGCCAGTTCCCCCCTGAGCTCTTTCCCTTTGATTACACTGCAGACTCATCCATGTTTCACGTCTGGTTCCCATTCCACGTCCCGGTTCATCTGCGTGGATGTGAAGTCCTAGCATCAGTCACCGTCACTCCCCTGGCCCGGGACTCTGTCCCCAAGAGGATATTCACACACGTGCACACCCGACAGATTCACAGCAGCAGCAGTGGTGCCTACCACGGGCTTAGCACAGGGAGTTTCTCATCTTGGAGCCTGCCTGAAGGACGGTGGGTAAGAAATGACAGTGAATGTCAAAGACTGGATAAGAAATGACAGTGAATGTCAAAGACTGGAGTGAAGCCAGGGTCTTACCAGGGCAGAACACGTTAGGAAGTGGTTGGAGTGAAGATTTGCTTTAAAAGTGTTGATACGAAACGGCTCTTGGATTTAAACTTTTCTATCGGATGATGGCTTTGATCTCAGAATTGTCAGGAATAAAACCAAGGTCACCTCAGGTGGTACAAGTTGAGTGTGGTTTCCTAGATCCACCACCTTGGGAATCGGGGCCCGGGGCCAGACGGGAGGGAGCCGAAACAGCTTTCTGTACGGAGGGGTTCTTGTGCTCCTGGTCACAGAAAAACTGCACATGACTTCATACTGATGTGTGCCCAACAGGGTGGCGGGACACCTGAAATTTCTTCACAAGGAAGCACTTGGGACCTTGAGTAGGAGTGGGTCAACGTTTGCCTCTACAGAGCCAGACATTTCCATACTTGAGGCTTTTCAGGCCATATGGTCTCTGCCGCATCTGCTCAACTCCACTGGATGAAGACAGCCACAGACAATGAACAGATGGGCACGACTGTGTCCCGGTAAAACTTTATTTACAAAATAGGCAGCGAGGGGTGCCTGGGTGGCTCAGTCAGTTGAGCATCCAACTTTGGCTCAGGTCATGATCTCAGTTCGTGGGTTCAAGCCCCGTGTCCGGCTCTGTGCTGACAGCTCAGAGCCTGGAGGTGCTTCAGATTCTGTGTCTCCCTCTCTCTGCCCCTCCCTGCTCATGCTCTGTCTCTCTCTCCCCCTAAAACAAATAAACATTAAATAAAGATTTTAAAAAATCCAGCAACACCTTAAAGTGCCCTCAATCTAAAGTGCCTTTAAACTTTACTGGACAGTTCTTTGATTCACAAACCATCTGGAGTCCGTCAAGTCAGTTACAAGGACGTGACCCAGCGCCCTGCTGGCTGGAGCGCCGCACAGCCTCCGCCCGCAGGACCCCTGCTGCCGCACGGTGACAGGTTGGCACCCCAGCCCCTGATGTGGGCCTCGCACTGCCGCCAAGGAGAATGAGCTGTCGCAGATGATCAGAGCTCACGAGCCCTGAACAGGGCACTGTCCTCACGAGAGGTGGCGTGTGCAGGCAGTAGCCAGACGAGAGGGGAACTGGGTTCGTGCGAGGGTCTGTTCCGTGGAGGACCTCTGACCAGAGCGGCAGGGAGGGGCCGGAGGCGTGTACAGATGCTGCTGTGGTGTGTGTTCCAGAAGGATGAAATGCCCTCCCGCCACCGCAAAGCAGTGAACACACTCAGAGCAAGGCAGCAAGGCCGTGGGGAGGCCCGGGGCGGCCGGCGTCGGCAGAACAGCAGCCGCGGGGCAGGGAAGTGGGGGTGAGCGGCACACTAGGGCCCTGCAGAGGGGCACCCGGGGCCTTCCTCCCGCAGGAGCCCTGCCCCCCAGGCCACAGCTGCAGAGGGAAGGGCCAAGGCCCGGATGGAGCTCCTGGGGGCACAGGCATGGGCAGGTGTCATCCAGGGAAGCCTCCTTAGTGACGCATCGGTAACAGGCTCCTGAAGATCCTTCGTGGAAAGAGAAGCGGAAGCGCAGGCTGACTACGAAGGTGATTTAGCCTTGTCGGCTCTTGACCCTGAATGCTCACCAGACGTGAGTGTGGTCACAGCTCAGCTCCAGCCGACGAGGTCACCAGGGAAAGGGGACCCCAGGTTCTGTTTGGAATGGGGCTTTCAGGTGTATGTTGAGGAGCCAGGGCTCTGTCTCATCGCGAGGAGTACCGACGGCTGTCCCACCCAGCTGGCCCGCGACAGACCAGGCCCTCGGCCCTCCGTGTGTAACGGGTTCTCCCCGCGCCGCTGGGCCTGGCCGTGCTCTCCTCCACTCCCACAGGCAGGCAGGGGCTCATTACTTAGTTGCCGACCTCAAATCCAAAGCATATTTACTTTTCAAAATGCCCCACTCTGCAGTACGATTTCTAATTATTCCTCTCTGCTTACTAAGGCCAGCATTCAATTTTCCCTTAGCTAGCTGATGGCTGAATAAACAAAATATATGTGGACAATCATTTAATTAATAACATACAGAGAGCTGTGTTTGCCCATGGCCTTCAGGTATTCAGATGTAAACTGCCTACAGGACAGATGAATGGATCCTGTATTTCTTCTAGAACCTTTAGCCAAACTGCCAGCCTCGGAACAAGCATTCCTGGGACGGGTCCATCCTCTCCACGGATCTCAGTTCCTTGTTGGAGGGAACCAGATTGATACCTAAGGGTGGAGGCCATGATTCGATCTGAACACCATACATGGACCTCCAGGAGGGACGACAGAATGCCGCCTCCAAGAGCTGCATGCTGGGCTGATCCCACGGGAACTCGGAGGCACACGTGCCCAGAGTGCGGGCGCTCGGTCCAGTCCTGTGCCGCGCCCCGGAATTCCTACAGGTTGGCATCTCTGGGCTCTGCCGGCAGCCTGGACCCCGCAGCGTGAGCACCTGACTGACTCGTGCGAATGCGACACGGCCCCTGACCTCGCGCACCGCAGCTCAGGGGACACAAATGCCTGGCAGGGACCTCTTTTATTTATCATTTCTGTAAGTCACAGACAGCAATAATTTATAATCACCCCAGCTCACATATTTCAGTTATCGGACAAACACAAAGACAGAAAGTTAAAGCACAGGCACTTTGAAAAGGAGGTTACTGTCATGCATCCGAGGAGGAGTTCAAATTCAAAATACCCGAGACCCCACATAGTAGAATAAAACATATGCTTAAAATTTCCCTATGAGCTTATTGGCCTAAAATTACAAAATTTAGCCACTGCTAAAGTAGAGAATCAACAGCGCTGTGTTCTCAAGATAAGAAACAAGGAATGCTTTGGTAAAGTCATCTTTCCTGTTTAAATATTTCTGCTCTGTCCCTTGAATGGCTGTGTATAAACACAGGCATGGCACATACTTGAGAATAAGTCTCACCAACTTCTCTCACTACTAGATTTTCTAAACACCTTTACATTTAGTCAATGAGAAAAGCAATTCAATCACTGGAATTTTAAGTTTAAAAAAATTAAAAGTATTTCCAGGGACTCTTAAAGTTGTCCCCCAAAGTATAAAAGGCTACACACCCTTTCAAAATCCGAAGCGCTCACGTCTTTTTCTGAGATCGACACCGGATGTGGAAGTTGCTTCTGACAACACAGGTGCTCGTCCACTGCTGTGCACGTGAGCGGCGCCTGGGACCCCAGCGGGGACGCTGTCCTCCACAGTCTGGACCGTGACCGTGAGCGCGGCCAGGCCAACCCCCTGCCCCGCCCCGCTTACGAGGTCGGGCTCCCGAGCACACATGGACCTGTCACCCTTCAGTCCGCTCGGGCCTGGGGGACGCCAGCTCCTTCAGTAAGTCTCTGCCAGCTGCCCCGGCTTTTGAGGCAAAGAGAACCGCCCCCTGCTTGAAACCGAGGTTCTTCAGACTCCGGGCATAATCTGCGTATATAGCAGAGATGAGTTTCTGTAAACCACAGTTAAGGAAAACAAGGGCAGAAAAAGCTGTGATTCCATCCCAGCAGCTCCCACGGGCAGGAACGACAGACCAGCTCCATGGGGGACTGCTCAGAAGGGACGAGGGTGCCCAGGGGAGGGTGCCAGCGCAGCCACCCTTCCCTGGGGGAGGGGGCCTTCTCGCTGGGGGAGGGGAAGTCTGAGTACAAAGCTGTTCCTTCTAAGGAAGATCCGACCAAATCCTCCAAGACTCTCTCAAAGCCTAACGCAACTGAAGACTAGGAAAAGAAAGGGAAGACGGAAGAGCACCCCGTCTGGCATCTGACAGGCCCGGAGGTGGGGTGGTTGGGGGCAGATCCAGCTCAGCAAAGAGGTTCCGATGCTGAAGCCCTCCCTGAGGCAGGAGCTCCAGCTACCCTGGGGGTGCTGGGTTTTCCGACAGCCCTGCTCCCTTGTGCTGACATTCCAAATGGCCCCTTCCAACTAGAGCCAAGTTCACCAGTGCCTGGAGATAGGATACTGAGTAAGTTCAAGTTTAGTTTCATTCTCTGTAAAAAAATATATATATATAAAAAAATTTTTTTTTCTGTGTGTATATACACATATATATATATGTATATATACATATATATATACAGAAGACCAAGTATCTGGCAGAAAGGAATCCATGATGTAGTAACTCAAGAGAAGGTGTGAGGAGAACAAGTGGGGCCCAATCTTTTCAAAGAAAAACATGTGACTCAAGTGACGCCAGAAGAAGTAAACGTTCCTGCTTACAGGCAGGCCACTGTGACCTCCCTGCTTAACACATAACTTCAAGGCATCATCATGGCTCCACAGTAGACTGTCGCTTTGGGAACAATGTCGTTTTTACTTATTCCAGAACGTGTATTCCAGGTAAATATATGCATTTTATTCCATGGGCCGCATTCTTTTAAACAGCACCAGTTTAAAGCAGCACTACGGCTCCTGGACCTGTCCTACGTTACTTCTAAGTTCCAACAAGCCTTCCCAGAACCCAGAGTCTGTCCCTCCCAGCCCTTCCTGCCTCCCCGACCATCCAGGGCTGACGCCAGCGACGCAGCCACCCTGCTCCTGACCCTTCCCTCTCATTTCTCCTCCTTCCTGACTTCGGCGAATCTGAGTACGGATCTTCAAAGAGCCCACTCACACCACTTCCCCCCCGTCAGATCATCCGCCCAGCAAAGGATATCTGTGTCCTCAGTGACTTGGACCACACCGTACGTGAGACAAGCTTCCACAAACAGGGCAGCTCTATCGAAGTATCTCATGCTGCTCAAGAGAACAAAGTGAGTTCAAGCTTTGTGATTTATGGCAGTTGGGGGTGGACCCCCTCAAAGGTGTATTTCTGTACAAAGATTTGTACCCATTCTCCCTGGAAACCTAAGTCCCGGTAAGTTATACAAGTACCTGCCAATCTCTGGCTCATAGACGAAGCAGGGGACAATACTCGTGTCCCCACCCCCAGGCTCTTTTTAATTAACATTTACAAAAACTGTGAAATAATTGAAATACACATGAATCTGCAGAGATAAGACAAGCCACGTACCCACTGGCCAGATTTAACACGGAAATTTTTTTGCCATATTGGTCCCAACCTCCCTTAGTTTTAAATGTCCTGGAAGGGACACATATTATCTTCAGAGGGGACATCAACCACATACTGTCACCCTTCCTGCTGCTCTCTGGCCTTCATCTTAGTCACTCTATTCAAAGCTGAATTAAGTTTACTTATTTGAGAGAGAAAGCACATGCGTGAGTGGCGGGGAGGGCCAGAGAGAGAGGAGAGAGAATCCCAAGCAGGCTCTGCTCTGTCAGCACGAAGCCCACCTTGGGACTCAAACCCACGAATCGTGAGACCGTGACCGGAGCTGAAATCAGGAGTGGATGCTTAACCGACTGAGCCACCGGGCGCCCCTTTTATACTGTTCTCAAGCATATGGTAGCTGCGAGGTTTGGCTGGTACACTGGCAGGAGCACAGAGCTCCCAGAGCCAATGAAGATGAGGAACCATGGACTGTTCCGGTCCCTGCAGGGGTTCATAAGCCTAAACCGGAAGCTTCTCCTTTCACCCCACACGGCGAGTGCTCCGTCCACACAGCAGAGCCTCAAGAGAGCACGAAGCAGTCGGTCACCCCGACTCGCCACGAAGCACTCCGGGCGTACCTGTGAAGGGTCTCGGCCACGCTGGAGAAGCAGCCCAGGGAGAGGAGGACCAGGAGGGCCTTTGACTTCTGGTTGACTTGTGGAGAGCACAGGTGGTCAACCCACCTCTTTAAAACATCAGCGCACTCCTCAGAACTTAAACGGACCTGAGAAAGAGGCCCACGTTAAGAACAAAGACGTCCTGCCCTGTGTAATAAAATGGGGACGTGATCACAACGGGACGCGAGGCCTGGCGCTGCCGGCACGCTGCGCTGACGCTGCCCCTCGCCATGGATGGCGGCGGCAACCCCAGTCCGAGGAGCTGAGGGCCTGGCAGGCCCGGGGCCGGAGGCGGGGCTCGCACCCCTGTGGGGAAAGGGGCCGGCTGCCTTCACTTAACTGCCACCACAACGATCCATTTTTCAGTAAGAAGAAATGTAATGCACACTCATAAAGAACGGGGGCGTTGGAGCTGTAAGAAAACATTTGCACAGCAGCTCTGTGGCCAAAAATCGCTTCTAAATCAAGAGTCGAAAAGTTCAAGGCTGACCTTTCTATCCCAAACGCTCAAGGCACCTACTGGATGACCTACCTTCGCCAGCCAGGCGGCCCGGTTCCACTCGCCGTATGTCTGCAGGTAGCGGCAGGCGTCCGCGGCCTTGTCGATCAGGCAGAGCAGCTGCATGCCCTCTGGAAGACAGGACGGCGGCCCCTCCGTGACCCGCAGCTCCTTCCACCCCCCCAGCAAGTCACCACTTGACTTCATCTGGTCTCCTACATTTTATACCCACCGGAGACATTCTTCACTTAAATTTCAACACGAAATACCAAAAGAGAGTTTTACAACGTTACCACTCAAGGACAACGTTACCGCCGGAGGGGCCAGTGCCAACACAGGGCAGGAGGCGAACGAACGGGGAGAGCGCGGGCTGCCACCCTCGCCTCCCCTGTGTCGCCGGCCCGCTGCCCTGGTAAGTGTCGGCAGCGCCCCTTTCCCACTTAAAATGTGTTCCGGTTCAGACGATTAAGAGACACGGTCATCGTGAGTAGCTAGCGGTCACTGCCTGTTTTTTGGCAGCATATATAAAAATGCTCTGCTGGGAACGGGCGGGATTTTCGGGAACTGACCATTCCACCCACACGGCGTGCCTTACCTGCCAACTTGCCGTTGGCAATCATGTTAGTGGCCACCAGCTTAATGGTGCTCTGGGAGGGGCCTGACGAGGTGACGGTTGTGACCAAACAGGCTTTCAGTGAGTCACAGTAATAATGCTGGTTATCCGCACTTGTTTCCAACAGCAACTGCACGGCTCTGTCTGTCTAATGAGAGAAACGGTTCTTCTAATTATGAGACCATTTCCTTCCAACATAATCTTATTGAACTCATAACCTGGAACACTACAGTTTATAGCTGAAAGACCTTCCTTTTCAAAACCTGCTTTTCATTGCTTTGTTTGTACACAAAAACAACAGTGCCTCCCACTGCTTCTTTGAAACAAAGGTAAAACCACAGTCTGGCTTATGCAAATGCTCACGAAACTGCTTATTCTAGCTGTGCATCCGTCAAATTCTGAGACACAAAACCAAACCACACCAAAACAGGTAGGTCTCATCAGGCACTAATAGAAGTCAAAATTGGAAGCTGGTCAACCAGATTTTTACTTTCTCACAATTTTTGTCGGTCTTATTTTGAAAGAAAGCCTCAATTTACATGTATACTTTCAGAGAAATACAATAATCTATCTAGCCATTTGTGTGCGTGTGAGAGATCTAACATAACAGCTGAAATACTAGTCAAATAACAGCTCCATGAAACATGAGAAAAGTTGTAAAAGTTGACATACCTGACCTAAGAGAAGTAACTGGTCTGTACATTTCCTTGTATGATCATAAGTTGACCGCTTTACTTCCTGTAGATTAACCCTTTCCAGCTGAAATTTCTAGAGTAGGGGGAAAAAAAAAAACCCGAAGCCTAGATTATAAAACTTGAATTAGATTTTACCATACTTAATAAAATCATTTTACAAATAATATTTTGATGTCTGACATTACTAGATAATCAACTTTCTAGAAATCCAAAAATTTAATAAGAATTTGATTAGAAAAAATGTTGAAATGAAGTCTCATTAGTGTGCAGGTTTGCCTTTTACAGAAACGGGGCCTCAGGTGGAGCTGGTTGAAAGCCCTTTGGGGTTCTGAGTATTAAAGTTCTCTACTGCAGTGAGAATGTTATGAAGCCACTGGTTTTTTGTTTTTGTTTTTTTGTTTTTTTTTAAAATTTATTTCTGAGAGAGAGAGAGACAGTGTGAGCAGGGGAAGATCAGAGAGAGAGGCAGACACAGAATACAAAACAGGCTCCAGGCTCTGAGCTAGCCGCCAGCACAGAGCCCGATGTGGGGCTCAAACCCACAATCCGTGAGAACATGACCTGAGGTGAAGTCGGACGCTTCACCGACTGAGCCACCCAGGCGCCCCATGAAGCCACTGTTCTATACACATCACAGCAAATTCAGATTGAGTGCAAGAAATATTTGTTATTTATACAAAATCAAACGAGAGAAATTAAAATGAATCTTCTAAGTTAACAATTTTAAGACAAGAAAAAAATTAAAGACTCAATAATAAAATTCTAATGTGTATTTAAAAATTCAGTAAGCATTTAGGAGATTTCCAAAGTCCGAGTCAGGACGTTTTTAGGCAGAGTGCCCATGGACACATTTCTATCATACGACCTTAACTCAGCTGGAACATCTCCCAAGTTTAAGATACTTGTAACGATGCGAGTAACCGAGATGAGGGCATTGACTACGCGGGACACGACACCTGGAAATAGGCATTTTCGCAGAGCACGTCATAACAGATGTCCAGCGGGTTGTTCACTGTGTCCCGCGGCGCGGCTTCTCCAGCGGCGGGGCTGCCGGCTGGCCTGCCCCGGGCGGAGCTGTGTAGGTAGTGCGCAGCGACGGTCCAGAAGTGCAGCTCCGACTCGTCGCCGTACAGCCTGGGAAGGGGGACACCGAAGTCACGCTGAGCCCACACAGCAGACTTGGGTGTGGCCAGGGGCTCCCCTCAGTAGCCTTAAGAGCACTGTCACGTGAAGGACAGGGCAGGGAGAAAGAGCAAGGAGCAGGGTCTCCCCAGCCCCGTCCCTGGGCCTCACACACTGCAGGTGGCTGAGAGCACAGCCCGCTCCAAGCTCTGACCTCCCGCTGTGCTGTGGGAAGAGCAAGGCCACGGTTCTGAAGCCTGGGCAATGATTTACCCGGTTTGCCATTCGCATACCGTTTAATCTGGACCCCAGCTTCACATTAAAGAAGAAATTCCTCTGGGAAAACTGGCTAAATAAAGTATGGAAATAATTGCAATTTATTCTCTGGGGAGTGGATGGAAGAAGGGTCTTGTGTGTGACAGCCCGGCCGTACAGTGAGGAAGGTACAGTTTACTGCTTCTAAATACAATTTATCAGTGTATCTGACACACACCCTTTGTACCTGATACTTAAAATATATATTTTATTTTTTAATGTTTTTAAATTTATTTTGAGAAAGAGACAGTGCGAGCAGGGAAGGGGCAGAGAGAGAGGGAGACACAGAATCTGAAACAGGCTCTAGGCTCTGAGCTGTCAGCATGGAGCCCAGCACAGGGCTTGAACTCGTGAACCACAATATCATGAACTGAGCCAAAGTTGGGCACTTAAACAAGTGACCCACCCAGGCGCCCCTAAAACATGTATTTTTAAAAGGTGTTTGTAGGAGGCAATCTTTTCGATAGAAAAGGCCTAGATCTCATATTAAAAATGTAATTTTTTTCCTATTTGTATTACTTATCTCAAAATTCATTGTAAATCAAATCTAAAGGATGAACTGATATGATGTTCTAAAGTGTGAAAGGGTTTGGTCTTAAAACTCTTAATAAGAGAAATGAGTTAATCTGAAATTCTTGGTCTCTTACACAGAGCATTCTAGTGTTACCTTGAAACAAGCAGGCATCTCTGCAGGAGAGTGAATTCCGGATCAAGCAAGAGTTTCTTTATGTCACTGCAAACAGGAACCCAGACAAAAGCAAGGCAAAATTTTTGAATCAAACAACAGAGGAGGTAAATCACTATACTCTTGAAAGGGAAAAGCACTCAATACTATTAATCTACTTAAAGTTTTGTTATTCCTTAAATATTTTGTTCTTTTTGAACTAGGGAGTATGCGTAGAAGGAAGTTATTTGCCACGACGCTCAAAGTACAAGTGCTTTTCTTTTCTTTTAAAATTTTTTACACGTATTTATTTCTGAGAGACAGAGTAATACAGAGCGTGAGCTGGGGAGGGGCAGAGAGAGAAGGAGACACAGAATCTGAAACAGGCTCCAGGCTCTGAGCTGTCAACACAGAGCCTGATGTGGGGCTCGAACCCACGAACCATGAGATCATGACCTGATCTGAAGTAGGACGCTCAACCGACCGAGCCCCCCAGGCGCCCCTAGTACAAGTGCTTTTCTAAGGCGTAGAGCAGTCTAGGCTTGGAGAACCAGTACCTGTCACCCACCACAGGGCTCGAGGCTCTGACTTGGCTTACCCCCCGGGCAACAGTTCAGCTCGTTGCTTTGAAAACATGAACAGCTGCCTAATGATAGGAACAAGGTCACTGTTGATAAAATGGTTTTGCTAACCATCAGGAACAGTACACACTTTAGGAAAGATACCTTCAAAAACTGTTCCAAAAAAAAAAAAAAATACTTAAGGAAAAAGAGCCAGGTTTTTTAGCAGTTGGCATTTCTATAATAGCTACATATAGAAAATTCACACATCAAGGGGGGAAAGAGGTCCTTCAAATCCTTCCTTTTCCACTTAAATACAAATGTTAACTTTTGGATATAGAAAATAGTAATTACTTTAAATCTAGCATCAATAAAACAGGAGAAATTTATTAAATGTTGTAATTACACAGGACAGATTCTAAGACTGAAAATGTATCATGTTTTATCAAGAACTCCTGGTGGACCCATACTTTCCTACTTCCTTCGCGATGGTATTCCCAATGCATACTTCCAAATGCCCTTGGCTTTAGGGAGCACATGAGGTTCTTAGAGTTGTATGCATGCGGCACTGGACAGAGAGAACTTATTTTAGAAAAGGAGCTGCCACATGAAAACCACCCTGTGCATGACCTCTAGAGCGCAGTTTCGCAGGGCACCGCTGGTGGAGGTGGGCGGAGCTACAAGATGCTCACGCCACAGTGACCATTCCTGCCCTGACCAGAGACCACAGTGCCCTGATGCTTATGGACCTGGCGGCGGTAGATGTTGTCCCTGTAACTATTAATTAACTATATTTCTGCAAAACAAAGATTCTCAAGGGAGATAAACCTCTGTGAACAGAATGGTCTCTCCTTGGGGCTACTAATAGTTTCTAAAACACAACTTACTTTAACTTCAAAAAGCCCAAATTGTAATGTTTTCTTTCTCATAGTCTTATCTTTTCATAAAGTGTAGCTGGAGTGCTTACTTTGACAATGAATTCAGCTGCTCTTGAAGGAGATTCTTTATTTCTTCATTTTCTGGATAATCACTGTACAGAAAAGATTTGGAGTCAGCTCATTCTCTTACACATGTAATACAACCATGTATGTCTTCACCAGAAAAATGTATAAATAACCTCTTTGCAATAGCTGGTTTAGAGAGCTGATTACAGACCAAACAGCAACTACTCAAGAACCCACCAACCACCTTTCGTGTCTGCTTTTATCTTTAGTTAAAACAAACCAAACAAAAACAAGTAAAGAAAGTCTCTTTGGCTTTCAAGAAACCAGAAAATTTATCAGTGGGCTCTAAAAACTATCATTTTAGATTCATGTTAATAATGAACCTAGCAATGACTAAAGACTTTCTGCTCTGCAAAATGGACATTCATTTCTTCAAGGAGAATAGATGCCTTCTATCTCTTCTTGGAGAACAGACGCCCATCACGTTATTTTTTTATTCCCCTAACCCCTGCCTACCTGTGCACTCGATGTGGCGGAAGTTCAATAACATGTGTGGATTTAACTAATAACCACTAATACTAGTTACCATGAATAGGGTTTTGAAATGAGGCAGGCAGGGAGATTCATAAAACATAAAATACCTCTGCAGTCAGCCCATTCTTGCTGCTTTTAAAAAAGGATCTGAAGCCTGGCTTCAAATTCCTCTTGGCCTAACTGGCCATCTTCACACTCATCCCACACCCCACATTCAGATCACAACCACAGAAAGCCACTCATGGACCCAGCTCTCCGCAAGCCCCACTCCCCAAAGGCCCCAGGAGGGTGGGAACGAGAGGCACATCCAGGGATTCCTTCAATGTGTCTGCCTCAGCTTGTCTTTATGGTTCCAATCCTTTGAAGTCCCAGAGTTCAGGCTTCTGCTGCACTGATTTCCTGGGTGCCCTTCAACCCCAAGGAACTGAGAAAGGAAAATGAAAATGGCAAAAACTTACACATGAGAAATGTCCAGAGAATACTGTCCGTTCCACGGCTGGTGTAGTAAGAAAGCTTTCAAGGCAAGAGAGGCCCTTGGAACAAGGAGATAGGGGCACCACACAGGCTCTAGACCAAAAAAAAAAAAAAAAAAAAGGTAAAAAAAAAATTCAATAAAATTTTCTTTTAATAAAATTTTGTAGTTCTGCTACGAAGCTTCAGCTACAGGAGTTTACAGAGACATCAACAGAGAACAAACAAAGCAGAAATCTGGTGGCAGCTGAGACTGTACACTCAGTGTAATCACTGCTTAAAGACAAGCAAGCAAGGAGTAGGGAGATTCTCTTCATTCCAATGATTAAGATCTCTTCCTTCCCCTTTTTAAAATTTAACCATCCTATATGGTCTGAAAACACTGATCTTACGTGAATGAAAAGAGTCAATGTAACAACAAAATTCAGCAGACATTAATAAAGCTCATTATTTTGAAATACTAAAAATAGTATTTACCTGTGTCATCTTACACCATTTGCTCTCTTTGCTTTTCTGAGACTATTATACAACATGGGCCATCAACCTTGAGCCTGTCACTAAGAGCCATCTCTGATCAAAGGCATTCTCAGGTCTTACCTGTAAGGCTAGCCCTTGAACTGGAGGATTATCTTCCTAGACCACAGGCCCTAGAACCCTCTACATGCAACGGCTGGCTTACTTGGGACACACAAACAAGATCTGCCTGTTTTTCGACACGTTCCAGTGTAAGCAGCAGAAGCCCCAAAGCCCCAGTGTCTACGCAGAGGCGCGGCAGCTAGCTTACACAATCCAGTGGGTCAGACTTCTACCCGGATACAGGTCTTCAGGGCTTAATTAATTTTAATGAATTAATCTTAAGTTTAACTAACTTAAATTTAAAAACTAATACTTGAGGGGCGCCTGGGTGGCTTAGTCGGTTCAGCGTCCGACTTTCGCTTAGGTCATGATCTCACGGTTTGTGGGATTCGAGCCCCGCGTCGGGCTCTGTGCTGACTGCCAGCTCAGAGCCTGGAGCCTGTTTCAGTCTGTGACTCCCTCTCTCTCTGACCCTCCCCTGCTCACGGTGTCTCTCTCTCTCTCTCTCTCCTAGAAATAAATAAAAATAAAAAAATAAACTAATACTTGGTTCAGTCATCAGATAACTTTTAAGTGTATTAGGAAGAAGATGGACAGCTATGTGACCACTTTTTCAGTTGTAAGTTTTATAAAATCTAAAAATGGCTTATGTATTTCTGCTGAAAATGTGTCCTCTGAACTCAGACATGTTCTAATGTAAAATACATACTGGGTTTTGAAACTTGGGCACTAAAACTGTGAAATATTTCATCAGTAATTTTTAATACTGACTATATGCTGAAAAAACTTTGGCTATACTGGGTTAAGAAAAATTTTTATTAAAATTAATTTTATCTGTTTCTCTTTACTTTTTTTAAAGTGGGTACCAGAAAATGTAAACTAACATATGCGGCTCACACTGCATTTCTACTAGTGCTGCTTTAGAAAACTTCATTCTATGTCGTTAGTTAACAATTAAATCATAGATAAAATATCTTGTGTGAACTTTTCAATTTCAAAGTCAGAAAACGGTCAGAAATATTTTACAAAATTTGTTTACTTTTACTTATTTGAAAGAGATAAAGAGCAAGCAGGAGAGGGACAGAGAGGGGGAGACAGAATCTGAAGCAGGTTCCATGTTGTTAGCACAGAGCCCCACGTGGGGCTTCAACTCACAAACTGTGAGATCATGACCTGAACTGGAAGTCAAGAGTCCGATGCTTAACTGATCAGGGAACCCAGGAGTCCCCAGTCAGAACTATTTCTAATACTACTTTTTTCACACCCAAGAGTTTTAATCCTGATTTATTAAAATCACTTAGACTGCAGTCCATACTCAGAGGACCTTGGCTATCTCCCTATCATGAAAGGTATATTCTTTCCAGAAGCCCCACATCAAGCCAAGGCTCCTGCCTGAACTGGCTTTTCACCCCTCCTGAGTCTCCCCGAATCTAGAACAGTCCTCTCACCTTTTTGTTTTTGGTCGTATACAATGTTTTCATTCTGGAAAATCCTGGTCCATTCATTGTCTTAGGAAATGGTGTCTATTGTGATTTGTGAGCCTCAAACTCTTATCAAATATTTTTGGCAAGAACAGTACACAAGGGGGGCACCTGGGTGGCTTAGTCGGTAAAGCATCCAACTTCGGCTCATGATCTCACGGTTCGTGGGTTTGAGCTCTGTGTTGGGCTCTGTGCTGATAGCTAGCTCAGAGCCTGGAGCCTGTCTTCAGATTCTGTGTCCCCTCTCTCTCTGACCCTTCCCTGCACACGCTGTCTCTATCTCTCTCTCAGAAATAAATAAAACATTAAAAAAAAATTAAAAAAAAAAGAATAGGACACAAGGGATGTTGTATACTTCCCACCGCATCCCATTAGAGGGAGCATGTTGGCTGGCCTCTTGTTAACACTGAATCTGATCATCTAGTTAAGAGGAACTCACGGGGTCTCTGGGAGTTAAGGCACATTTTCCCCTTTACAATCAGTAGGTAACGTGGCGGGTGGGGTGCAGCATGGTGAGATACTGGGATACCGAATCTCCTATTCCAAACATTCTTCCACCCAGTGGTCTGACACCCATGGATGATCCTGGCTCGAATCAACTGTTATATTAGGAACGGGAATTGGTGATTTTCTAATTCCATCATTCTGTCTACATTTATCCACCAGCATTCTTCTGGAAATATGCACCTTCTCTTCTTGCCCACAGCCATTCCTCTTTCTGAATATTACTATGGAATAATGGGTTTAAAAAAAAATCCAGTACTGATATCAATATAACTGTTATTCTTTGCAATGTTCAGATCGCCCAAGGTTTGGCAGTGGAAGCCCCTAAATGCTAGTTTTTGTATCATTAGGACAGGTCTTCATTCGTCTTTCGGTTCTTTCCTTAGTTACTCGCAACACATGTCCCTGACTCATCTTTAACTTTCCTGCCTCTGTCCTGGAATAAACTGTCCAAGGAGCCCTGGTTCTTTTTAGTCGGGAAAGGGAATTTATAAACCAAATCTGGGTGCTAAGTGCTCATCGCCATCGAAGTATCATTGCTTCCAGGCCCGAGATGAGTGTACAGAACCAGGATATAAGGAAACAACACTCAAATTAAGGAACTAACACTGAACAAAAAAGGCATGGATTTATACTGGTATCTCCAGTTTCAATCCGCTGCTGGAGGGTTCTTCCTCCTCACCCCCCAGTCCATGTCTGTGTCTCCCTTTCCCTCGATAGGAACCTTGGTTTCCCCAAACCGCAATTTATTTACTGGTTTGTTCCAGCTGATAATATGCACAAAACAGTTTCAGAATTACTAGTGCCGCTGTCAATGAGTGGGCTAGCGCCACCACTCAAGGCAAAATTCCCTTGCGGCTCTCTGTCCTCAGTATAAACCACTAAGGTGCAACTGTGTTTCAGTTACTTGAGCCATTCTTACCAATTTGTTATATGGTTACGTTCAATGATTTGTGTTCAGTTTTAGAGTCTGCTTTTTCATTCATCCTTGTTTTCATTATACGGTTGACCTTTGAACAACATGGGTTTGAGCCATGCGGGTCCACTCACAGGTGACTTTTTTCTAGTAAATATAACACCACATTGTAAATGTATTTTCTCTCATGATTTGATGAAACTATTTTGACTTTATGAAAATCTTCTTTGATTTTCTTAATAACATTTTCTTTTCTTTAGTTTACTTTATTGTAAGAATATACATAACATACAAAGTATGTGTTAATCGACTGGTCATTGGTAAGGCTTCTGGCAACAGTAGGCTATCAGGAAAGTTTCTGGGGAGTGAAAAGTTATACTCGGATTTTCAACTGCATGAGGGGCCGACAGCCCTGTCACATGCTGTTCAAGGGTCACCTGTATTTTTTGAGTAGGCACAACATTTACATGGTTCAGAAGCTGAAACTATACTATACAATGTTAGTATATTCACTGAAGTTTCACCCCATCCCGATTCTATCTTTCTATCTACATCCTATTACTAATCATGTTCTGTAGTTCTTGGATATTCTGTGTTGCTGTTGTTTCTGTAAAATAAGCAAGTGCATCTACAGACTACACACACCTTTGCCCTTGCATTGTTCACTATCCACCCCCATCACTCCACATCAGATCACAGAGACGGCCCTCATTCTAGTTTACTGCTAAACTATCCCAATGTGCACGTTCCCAAATTTATTCTTTCCAAAATTTGCTATGGTCCACATGTGTGAGTGGACATGTCAAGGAACTGCTGAGTAAAAAGGTAAATATACACGCACCCTTGTGAAATACTGTCAAAGCCCCTCCTCCTCCAGGGAGTGCTCCATGAGCACCACACGCAAGTACTGGTTTCCTCAGACCTGTTACGAGCATGTTTTCAAGCTTGTGAATTTTTATTAATCTGACAGGTGAGAAGCAGCTTCTTAGTGTAATTTTAATTTGCATTTTTCTTAGTAGGAATAAAGTTGAGCATTTTTTTTTTCATATATTTAAGGGCCACTGGTATATATATTTTCTTCTCCTCTGTGGATAGTTTTGTTTAAGGACCTGGAAATACCTTCTCCCAAGTTATCATTTGTATTTTGCTTTGTTCATAGTTTCTGTTGCTGTGAAACATTAAAAAAAAATTTCCATTCAGTAAAATTTATCTTTTGCACCCAGGTTATTAAGGGAGGAATGTACCTGGTAAGAATGAGACTCACCTACATACCTACAGAACCATTAAAACCAGCACCAGGAAGGATGAAGGTGGGTCCACTTAGCAACTCTCTCTCTACTCTTCCCTACTAGACGACAACCACGGAATTCTCCAGCTCTCAAGTCGGTCCCTGTCACTCTCAGATGGTAGTGGCTGCTGGCATTCAGTTACAAAATGTTTGGAAATCATCCATGTGAGAGAACAAAAACTTAACTAAAGTACAAATTAAGCTTGGAAACAGAGAAGTTTCCATGTTGAGTGGTAGCTTCTTAATCAATGGATAATGAAGCAACACAAGAGAATATTCTTAGAAAGCGGCTCTCCATAGTTTTTACACAATGTGAGCAAGACAACATTTCCCAAGTCAGAGCAAATGGAGAGAAACGTCTGATTTTTAAAAGCAAATGTGTTATTTCTCCAAAGCAAAACATTGTTGACAGCATCCCAAAGGGCATGAACAAATTGCAAGTGAACTCCACTCCCTCCTACCTTTCTTCTCAGGGCAAAGATGAGCCACGAGAAAATAACAGGTGATCATCTCGCAGCTGGAGAAAATCACCTGTAAGTGCTCGTTCACGTCTAGAAATGACAGTCCAGAATGAAACGGCGGCTGGCAGCACTACTGCTCTGCCTCACACGCTCTGCTCGGTCCGGGCTACGGCCGTCTGAGTGTCGAACGGAAGCACGCCCAGACTGCGGGCTGCCTGTGACTGCAACGCAGGAGACCCTGCAGGGCCAGGAAGAGCAGGGGGAAGGCCGCTCCTCTACTGAGCGCAGGTGGCAGTGGCGAGGCGAGCAGGCAGTCTGGGCAGGAGATGACCCTGCCTTGTGGGTTTTTCACTATGATTTAATGGTGGGGGGGTGAGGGGAGAGAAGGGACCATTCTTCACTGTCCGGACTGGTCCCTGCACTGCACGGTGCTCAGTAAGCCCAGGCCCCCCAGGTCGTGACATTTCCAAATACCCCGAATGGAAACCACTGGAAAGGACTAGAAAGCAGAGGCAGATGCAGAGGCAGGGTTTGTGTACAGACTTGACTGTAGAAAGCTCTTTCTACGTGTGCTCCCTCGGGAGAAGCATGTCGCCCAGCAGTGGCCTGCACAGCCAGGAGGACGGCAGCCTCTCCCACCACGCCAACGATTTACTGCATCCAACTGGACTGTTATTAAACAAGCCCCACACTCCTGGATTCCTTCTAGATGCTGCTAAAGAGTCTGATTTTTTTTATGCCACTTTATGACCCTGATAAGTAAGGCAGCAGACAGAGCTTCTCCAACTCAAAACCAGGGCTCCTCATCTTCTACATCTGTCTGACCTCCTCGCCTGCTGAGGTGGGGAGGGCTGGGACGAAGGTCGACATGGAGGCCAGGGGGAGAGGACTATCTAGGTGGTTCTAAGAAAACCGACAAACGTGAGCCAGATTTTAGGACAGTCTCTACCTGTTATTAAGGAGAAATAAAGAAAATTTATTAAATACATCACTGCATATGACGTCAAATGATTTTTTTACTCCATATCAAGAAGTCCAAACTGTATTTCTAATTCCCCAGAATACAAATGTAGCAAACATCGTCTTCCCAGACCACATCAGCACGTGTCTGGAGGGAAGCACAGGGACCTCTTCTTGCTAACTCCGTATTTACACTGCCAGCAGTTTTTGTTCTTTAACGTGTATCGAATGCTGTTCTCAAAGGTCACTGCTGGCCTTTCCCTGTTACTACGTTACCCGCCCCCCGCTGATGGTGCACCACTAGAGACTGGACAGGAATGATTTTTTTTTTTTAATATTAGGAAAATTTTTAAAGGAAAGGGAATCTAAAATCTGCCGTAGGTCAGTTGTTGAAGTGTTAACGATGGGCTCCGATTCTGTAGTCACGTTAAGAAAAAGCCACCTTGGCTTTGGTAGACTCAGATTTTAAGTTAAATGTGACTGAAGAGCTTCTCAGCATTTAGAGTATGCTGGCACACCGCTTTAACCCGGAGCTAGTTACGAAACTGGGAGGAAACCCATCTTGAAGTTCCCTCGGTTTCCGCAGGAACGTGAGGTGTGTTCCAGAAGGAAGGGGGGGGATGCTACCAGGCTGCAGCGCTGGCAAACGTCTCAAGGACCGAGGTGGGCACGCGATGCCCCCCTTCTGGCTGCGGCAGGCGGCCGGCACGGTCACACCGGGGACGGTGCTCGGCGGGGGTGGGGAAGCAACAGAAGCAAACCTGGGGGAAGGCAGAGGGAGCCCGGCCGGCATCCGCAGCTCCCGGGGGCCACCACGGGCAGGGACGCAAGGCCAGAGGGCAGGTTTTCAAAGGAAAACCTGAATGTGCCAAAGACTGACCCTCCGGAGGTACAGACAGTTCCCAGAGCTGCCAGTTCCGGGCTGACACTCAGCAAGTGACTGAACAAGTCTCTCAGGAAATGCTGCACAGATCAGCAGCCTGGAGCGCACACCACGGGGCCGCCTGGAGAGTATCTAAGAAGTTTCCTGCTTCGCTCCATTTAGGGGCAGAAGGTCTGTCTGTCTCCCAGAGTACATTCCAAAGATGAACACTGTATTTCACTGGATACAAGCTGCCTGTCAAACTGACACGGGGGCATTCACAACCCCATTCTTTTTTCAAAGTCATAGAGGTTAGAGTTACTAAAATAAAATATTCTTTATTCTGATTAAAAAAAAAAACAAACAAACAATCTAAAAACAACCATACAGAAAAGATACGAGGGCACAATCACCTAATTTTACTCTGGCCATTTAACATGTCTTAAGATAGGCATCAAAATTCACGACAGTAAGAACACTGTCTGTCCTTTCCAAAGCACCTTTTCTATGATCTCTGCTCACCCCTTTCTTTTCTAATATGATTTTCTTTCTTTCTTTTTAAGTAATCTCCGTGCCCAACATGGGCTCCAACTTGCATCCCGTGAGATTAAGAGTCACATGCTCTACCTCCTGAGCCAGCGAGGCACCCCCAGGGATACATGCTCGCAAAAGATATCAAGCTCATTATGAAAAAGCCAGCAGCTCCTCACCACTAGACTCACGTCCTCTGAGGAGTTCTCCTGAATTCTAAGTGAATCGTTTTTACATAAACATCTTTGATCTTTTGACAAAGCACTCTGCAAAGGGTAGGAGAAGGGGCACTTGCCAAACCAGAGTCAGAGGATGGCTGACATCTGCAGTTCCAGAGTCCAGCACCTCAGTGGTAAAAACACTCAAGCCTGAAGTTAATATATTTCCTTACGCTCAGACTGTTAGAAAGTAAGACTGAAACGAAACACAGGCAGCTCTCCCTTTGGAAGAGCACGGCCTGTGCGAAATAAAGACCGGCGGCACCCAGGCCTCTCACCAGTGCTCCGTACCTGCTAACTCCTGCTCGTCCATTCGAAAACACGTGGACTTCATAGACATGTCCAGGACTCGGATACACCCGTCATCTGATGCCAAGGTCACTTTATCTGAAGTACACCAGTCCACATCCAATATCCGAAAGGTCACGTTTCTTCCACTCCTCAAACTGCTCACCATCTGAACCTACAAGAGGGAATCTGGTTGTCAATTTCAGAAAGAAAAGGAAGATGTTTATCACAGACAGTGCCTGTGGCAAAGACCAGTGCAAGTTAAACCTGAACAGTCTCTGGGAACCTACTTTATGTATGCAGGCTGCATTTTAAAGATTCTAAGGATACTGATACCGTTAAAAGCAAGAAACTGTTTTGAGAAGCTTGATAAACCCATTATACGGGCTTCATTTCTACATCAGAAGGAGGGAGAAGAACAAAGACCCACCCTGTGGCCAGTAGCCCAGCCTGAATGTCCCCTCACGGGGCTGAGCCTACCTCCTTAGTGTCCCACACTTCCGCTCCGTCACTGTACATTGCTATTAGTTTTTGGTTTCCTTTACCGGGGGCAAAACGAATCTTCCTCACCCAGCTGCGGTGTGTAGGTATTCCTCTGAGGACACACAAAAATAAAGGGCCAATATGAAGCCAGGTAATATCTCATCACCAGAAACTACATCCAATGACTCTTTCTAGGTCTGTCTTTGACCAGGTCTAGTGATGTGAGAACCACTCTGCTTTCTCGGACAGGGGTCCCATCTGACAGAAAGGGTCTGCCCTTTCACAACTGGAACAATGTCTTGGCACTTCTGCCTGCAGACGAAGTGTCTCCAATGAATGACCCAGAGCTTGGCCCAAGGCCCTTCCTCCCAAGTTCAATGACAAGAGACCCAAGGGTCCAAGCTACACTTGGTCACGTTTACTGATCCTACTTACCATATCACATGCCTCCAATGGATACGTATTGAGAAGTTACTTTTTGTTAACCAAATAATATTGCATTCTTGAATCATACCTGGATACTCTGCCTTTCAAGTCCCAAAAATTTAAATTTCCATCCATATCTCCAAGAACTAGTGTGTCCCCTTTCCAGGCGATACAGGTGATACTACCCATACTTCCCTAGAAAACAACAGCAAAAAAAGCAACAAAACTTAAAAGTCATCAAAACAGAGAAATGTTTTTACTTAATAAATGTGATAAAATAACACAGATATTTTAACAAAACTTAACTATAAATGGCTTTGCTTTAGTATGAATGTCATCAAATACAACAGACTTCAGACACTGCGAGAGCTAACTACCTAGCTTATCAATTTCAACTATGATGAAATGAGAGAATTCAACTGGATAGACATTAAGTTATCTGAACTAAATTTATAGAGGAAAGATATCTTTTGAGGATGAAATAGCTTATAGAAAGCAAATTGAAAGAAATAGAGACGGAAGAAAACCTTTTCCAGAGAGCTCTTGTCTCCAACTTATCATTCACCACAAAATGATATACCAATCTATTCAAGATATGATATATGAGGGGCGCCTGGGTGGCTTAGTCGGTTAAGCGTCCGACTTTCGCTTGGGTCATGATCTCGCGGTTCGTGGGTTTGAGCCCCGCGTCGGGCTCTGTGCTGACTGCCAGCTCAGAGCCTGGAGCCTGTTTCGAAGTCTGTGACTCCCTCTCTCTCTGACCCTCCCCTGCTCATGCTGTCTCTCTCTCTGTCTCCTAGAAATAAATAAAGCATTAAAAAAAAAAAAAAAAAAGATATGATATATGATATTCACTGCAAAATAGATAAACCAATCTTTTCGACAGCAAACTCAAAGCTGCTTCATAACTGATTGAGCAGCAGTTTTTCTATTGGAAAGAGGACTCAGAGCTTCACGGACACCTTCCAGAATAATGTAGATAGAGATACTGTGTAGTATCTCTTTTTAGCATCAGATTGTGCAGACTAAAGGCATCTGCACAATCTGAATTCATGGAAAGCTTTGCAAAGAAGGTAACACGTGGAAACCCAAATATAAGAAGGTAATGCTACTGTAGTAACCCCCAGGCAGGGAGAAAGGAGCTGGCAGCTCTGAGAAGCGCACAGCGACAGGGTGACGGAGACCTGAGGAGCCTGGGCTCTGGAGTCAGCTGCCTGGGCTTGGAGCTGAGCTTCCTCACTTAAATTTGGTGTGTGCTTTGGGGCACAGCCACATAATCTTCCTGCATCTTGGATTTATTATGGATAAAGGAGGTTAAGCTCAGGAAATCTGAGGAGTTCCTATTAGTATTAATGCATTTATACAGGAAAGGGCTCAAAACAATGCCTGCTACACAGTAAACAGCCAACACGCTACTATTAAATCATATTATTGCTCAATTATTTCTCTACTTATTAAATCTGCTTTTACAATTATAAAACAAAAGTAAAAAATCCACATGCTTCATTCTCATGTTATCCATAGCAAGAAGTAGAGAGTTCGGGTCTGCCAAATTAATAGACTGGGCCACACATCAAATACTGTATAAATCCTAGTGGTAGTCAAGAAATTTAAAAAAAAAGGCTGGATTAAAAATGAATTATTTTAGGGGCGCCTGGGCAAATCAGTCGGTTAAGTATCCAGCTCTTGATCTCAGCTCAGGTCGTGATCTTAGGGTCGTTGAGTTCAACCCCTGCGCTGGGCTCCATACAAGGCATGGAGCGTACTTTAAAAAAAAAAAGTATTTTAAAGAATTCAATAATGAAAAACTTAGAGTTATGTTAAACGGAATGCTATGTAGTATGAAGCAACACTCCAAAGTCTTATAAAACAGAATGTTTAATTAAGAATTTGCTTTTAGGGGCACCTGGGTGTCTCAGCTGATTAAGTGTTTGACTCTTGATTTCAGCTCAGGTCATGACCTCAAGGTTCGTGAGTTTGAACCCACATCGGGCTCTAGGCCAGCAGTGTGGATTGGGATTCTCTCTCTCCCTCTCTCTCCCTCTCTCTTTCTCTGCCTCTCCCCCACACTCTTTCTCAAAAGTAAGTAACTTAAAAAAAAAAAGATTTTGCCTTTATATTTACTTTTTAGTTTTGAAATATAACTTACTCTCTAAACTCTAAAAATTAAAACATAAAAGTTTGAAATTTCAGCTCAGAAATCAGCTTAGAATTATAAATGACATATTAATATAACCATATAATTAAACAATCCAGATCTTTCTACCTAAGAGTTTGTTGGTGGGATGTGAACCATATGGAGATACCAAGGTGCTTTCAGAGGATGGGGCAGAAATTTGCTTCATGGCTCCGAATAATCCCGAGAGAACTGAACATAAGATTAAAACGGAATAGATTATTACTAGTTGACTCTGTTATGTTCCTGTATGTAAAATATGATGTTCCAAAGATCAGAAGGAAGGCTGGCCACAAAGCAGAGCTATTCATTTTCTCCCACTGTTTCCGTTTTGTGAACAAAGGCAATCAACTACAGAGGCTCCATAATTTAAAATAAGCCAAATTTTCCTTTTCTTTTTACCATCTGTATATACACTGTAGCTCTAGGGCCAACTCAGAGCAAATGTTTAATACTTCACATTTGGGAGGAGGGTAACAAATATTGGATTAAACTAAGCAACCAAAACCCTGACTAAATTCTTTATTACAGTCCCTAGAAAAACATTTAAACTCCAGAAAATAAAAATAATGAAACAATTCTACGTGTATTATCGAGTAGATGCTCAAATCCCTTTACCTGAAACTAACCTACTCTAACATACGTGCTTGTTTCACTGGAGGCTGTATCTGTACGAGGCTGGTCATTCCACGAGAAAGCCACTCATGGCCTCGGAATAAAAGGACCTGGTGGGCAGATGGGGACTTGCCTCCACAAAAGGAGGCAGAATCTTTTTAAAAGCCCTGAGGCACCACTATCATCCCGAAAAAAATCCTTTGAAAAGGAAAACTTGGGTCTAATGTCCCAAAGTTTTAAACTTTTTCTAGGGTAAGGAGGCACTGGCATCTCAAACAATTACTGGATTGTTTCTCTATCCTGATCGCAAATGTGGCATGATTAGAAGGAGACGGAGCTGCCTGCAGCTGGCACGGGAAGAGGTGGGATGGCGTGTTCCCTGGGCTTCTAGAGGAGGAACTTTCTGTATTACTAGGCAGCAGACAGACTCCACAGGACAGCTACGTGACACAGCAAATCTTGCGTCTGCACGCCTTAGCAGTTTTCCTTTCCATACGCTTAAAGTAAGTTACTTTCCTGTTATGACCACCGAGTATCAATCTTTCACACTCGCATTACTACTCTGATCCTTTAAAACTAGTGACAATGGAGAAAGTTCAAAACAGACATTACTAAGTCTCAGGTATGCCCTGTTCTATATAAATGGTAAAAATGGAACTGGCTTGAAAAGTACTTTCACATGTTAGTTTCCATTTTTAGGGGAGAAGGTTGTCTGGTCTCAACTCTTCTCATGTTGTTTACACGGAAGATATGGCAGCAGCCTCTACGAGGCCCCACTGAGCCTGCCTGGTGGGCCTCCCACGATCCCACGATGGGCAGGGCTGACCCGTGAACCAACAGCACACTGAGGAAATGGCGGAGTGCGCTTTCTCAAACGAGGTCCTAAAAGACACTGCAGCTTTTTCTGTGTTCCCTTGGGTTACTCGCTCTGGAGGAAGGCACACAGCCCTGTGGCGAGGTCCCCATGAGGAAGGACTGAGGCCGCTCGTCAACAGCCAGCATTATTTTGCAATGGCCACAAGAGTTAGCCGTCTGGAAATGGACCCTCCACCCCAGCCGCCAGCCTGACTGTAACCCATGAGACTCTGAGCTGCCTGCAAACTATAGGGGTAGGCGTTCAACTAAAACATTCTACTTTCAGACAACAATTTTAAATAAATAGATATATTATATGCCATCATCTCATGCCTCCACTTAACTATTATAATAGTTATTAGTTAACAAAAACATTTTCTTAATCTATCCATTAAAAACAACCTATGAGATGCATGCAGACACAAATTGTGAACTATAAAACTCGGAGGATCTCACAAGGTCATTGAAGGAGATACATAAATTAGTAAGTATTAATAACACTACTGCACTTACAACCTGATTACTATTACCCCAAAATAGTGCTAGACTGTAAGTCAAGTCCTTCAGGGTAATGCCTGGGATAGAAGGAGGGGAGACACTGGAGTCAGACGACAGACCTGGGTTGAGAACCGCCATGTCACTAACCTGGGTAACGTTGGGAAAGTTACATATTGTCTCTCAGTTTCGTCACAGATAAAATGGAAATAGTTCCTCGTGGATTATTAAGGGGATGAAAAATAAGTAGCACGTAGTAAGTACTCAATCTAAGGAGTGACAATGTTATTCCCTTGCAGTGTGAGATAAGTTTATTATCAATGACAGTATCTCCTTAAACAGTCAAGTTTATTATTTACATTAAGCTTTCCTGAAATAGCTTCACAACCCAACTATGGCTTCACTGAATATGGAATCAACAAAATCTTTGATAAGAACTCTTAATGAAGATTTAACTAAGAGTTGGACTCACATCTGGTGGAATCCGAGCACTATCTTTCACTGAGTTTCCTTCAACAGTGAGGTGATAAACTTGGCCGTCATTATCGGTAAACACAAAATGCTCCCGGGCAGAGATGTTCTGACTGAGTTCGGATTTACTTTCTGCCTCCTGCAACAAGCTTTAGGATAGAGAGAAATAAGATAAAGATATTTCTTTTCCCCAGAGTGACAATTAATTAACTTGTCCAAAATGCAGATGCATTAACAAGAGGCCCAAAATGATTTCAAAAAACAAACAAATAAAATAAGAAACAAAAGGCTGAAACTGATTTTTGCCCAGCTAATAAGACGAAAACACAAATTAGGGGCACCTGGGTAGCTCTTGATTTCAGCTCAGGTCATGATCCGGGGGTTGTGGGATTGAACGCTGCATTAGGCTCTTTGCTGAGCGTGGAGCCTGCTTAAGATTCTTTCTCTCCTTCTCTCTCTGCCCCTCCCCCACACTCACATGTGTGCTTTCTCTTAAAAAAGAGAAAAAAAACCCAAAATGATAACACCACACAAGCTGCCCCCAGGTGGTCAACTGTGAGAGAACACTCACCACACCCAGACGCGTGCAGCCATCTAGACTCACAAGAAACTTCTTCACTATTTCTGCTGCAGAACATTCTTCAGCAGAAGAGAGGTCTTACCTTGACCATCATTCTTTTTGAAGTTGTTTATTTGTAAAATTGATGGGAAGGGGGATGGGGACAGTCTATATGTCTAGAATTCTCTATATATTTTCTTTGGCATACATAAAATGAAGATATGATTTCTCTAGGTGTTCATGCTACAGTCACTTGAATTTCAGAAGCTGAAGTTGATGGAACACATTCGCTAGTGGATGCTGACACGTGTTACTGTGTACGCTACTGGCTGCACTAAGAAATGAAATAATATAATTCACTTCAGTCTTCCAGGTATGCACTGAAGCACAACCAAGTTCAAAAGCAGAGTGCACCTTGCTCCTAGCGATGCCTTTGGATGACACTTTTCAAGTTCCCAAACATGCCACTGGTGTCCCAAATGACAAAGGCAGGAAACAGCACACGGCACCTGATCACGGACGACTCGACGACGCTCAGCTCTGCGTCTGAGACCACTGTCTGGCGGGCCATGGCCTCCCGGGTGGCCAGCTGTTTCTTCCTCAGGCTCTTCAAGTTGTGAGAGGGGGACCACTCCTGGGAAGCAAAGACAGGCACACCTAGAAGTGCTCAGTTTACTTCTGTCAAAGAATCTTTCCAGAACAGCCGGGCACACTCGTCACTGCCTGGCATCGCATCTTATTACTGCACATGATTCACAATTTGTTCTTAGCTTTTATCTGTTTACAGAAAGGTGGAATGAATGAATGCATTTTAATGAGTGCTTAAGGCAGATTTTAATAATCTACCTCTACCTCCTTCTACCTCTAATCTTTAATGAGAGCTTAAAGTTGAAGAGTTTAATGGCAAACTTCCAAAAGGTCTAACTTTTTGATGATTTCTTTTTCCTTTAAAATGAAAATCATAAATATGATAATGGTATTTCCTATTCCCTACTTCTACCTCTCCCCTGCAGATGCACAAGGTCAGATTCACCTTCCTCCCATCACAGCCCACTGTCATCCATAGATGCACCTCAAATCTCGCATTTTACTTATTCATTCTTCTATATTCCCACCTAGTCTAATGCATTCAATCTAACACCCTCTCATGTGCATACATTCTTTATGGGTAGTTATTTTCCATGCATGTGTTTGTACCTCACATAAATGGGACTGTGTCCTACCCTGCCCTGTTTCTAACGCTTCTCATTTAGCACAATGTTAAGTCCCACCTCTGTTGTTTCTGCATGCTATACAATACTCCATGAGTGCATTGTTGACTTTTAGTCTCTCTGTTGTCTCAGCAAAGGACACCCAGACTGCCTCCAAGCTCTCACGACAAATAACCCTGCAGTCACAACCCTCACAGAAGCTCCTCTGTGACCAGGGGCTGAAGAGCTGGCACACAGGGGATGTCTGTCTGCCCAGGCGCGGTCAGTCTGCTCTGCAGAGCACCTCACTGGTCTGTTTTCCTACCAGTAGTGCATAAGGATTTCCGCAATCCGTCCCACACCCACATCTGAGGCCATCTGGTTTCCCAGCTTTTGTCAGCCTAAGTTATACTATGGTTATTTTATTTCACCCATCTTTAAAAACAGATGTGTTTGCATCTTTCTTCATATGCTTACTGGGCTGTTACGTTTCTCCACCATTCAAGAACTGCTCACGTCCTGTGGCCATCTTTCCACGGGGGTTCCTGTCCTGTCACTGGATATGTGCAGGAGCTCCCACAAGCCCAAGCCCCTGCAGGCATTAGTTTGTCCTTTGGTGGTTTCAGACACCGGTAAGTTTCTTTTTCCACCTGGTCTTTCCACCAGTCTTTGAGACTGGTGTCCTTCATTGAATAGAAAGCCTCAATCTTGACGTAATTAAATGTATTAATTTTTCTTTTTTTGCCTTTTGGTTTGAGCTTCTGTTGTCCTTTCCTGCCTCCAGAATGCAAAAATACTCTTCTTTATCTGACTATATTAATTTTATAGCTTTATGTTTTTACATTTTGCTCTTGAATCCTGGGGAGCCCACTTCTGAACAGAGTATTGGGTAGGGGTCCAGTATTTTTCTCCATAAAGTGAGACCATTTTCCCAATACTGTCCTCCACTTTTTTCAAGGCTGAGTTAGCTATTATGACCTTTACCCTTTCATAAATCTTTTGGAATATGTTTATTATGTTCCTCAACATATCTAAGTAAAATTGTAATGTAATATTATCTTAATCCATCCAAGAAAATAAGAGTTATCTCCATGTATTTAGATCATCTTCTCTGAACACACATTTTTAACAAGAAAATACATGGTAGTAATGACTTCAATTCGAGCTAAAGAAAAATATCCACCACACACATACATGCTTATGGCCTTCATGCATGAAGAACATTTTGTTCTTCAGCTGGAACTTACCAAAGCAGTTACCGCAGGGAAGTTTTTGGACATCTCTCTAAGAATGGTACAAGTCCTAACATCCCACAACTCCAGGGGTTTATCTTTGAATACAACTGCCAGATACTGCCTGAAATAAACAAAATTACTAAATAAGCCCCTTATTGCAAAATTTTTGCCATAATACAAATAAAAAGTTGAGTAAACCAGAAAACTCACATGACACATTCTAAATACAGACAATATAAATTAACAGTTGGTTCTCATGGTTAATAGTCATAAGGTAAAAGTCTAAGATGACCTTTGAGAGCCATAGCGTCATAATTATGTAAGGAGCCCAGCTCAGAAGGCAGAATAAAAAAAGGCACAAGTTTACATCCTGGGGAAGTAATTTATGGTAACCATCTAAGGATTTACTTTTCTGGCATGTGACATGAGAATACCCTTACCTATCCCAATGAATTGGCATGCAGACTATGGTAAAAATTAAATGAAAACGTAAAGGTTTTCCTAAAGTTTCTATCATGCTGACACTGAGGAAACGTGAGAGCAGAAAGATCCCTACACTCAGTGCATCAAAGGACTTAGGTTCTCTTGCTCAGGACAAAGTCTGCCACTTGATAATTACGTGGCCTCAGACAAACCATGTAATCTTTTAGAGTTTTATTCTACTTATCTTTATAATGGTGTTAATAACGCCTGTGATACCTCCCTCACTGAATGCTCTAAGAATAAGAAGGGGGAGGGGACAGGGGAGAGCATACGTGAATTAATTTTATAAACCATGATGGATTACACAAAGAAATATGTTGCTTTTTATTATATCTAACATAAAGGCATCTAATGGCTGGTATGTAAATAAGATAAGACAAAATGTGGTGAATGCTATAAAGATTCACTATGAAAAAGGAGATATAGTTTGACAATTAGGCAATGGCATTCTAGGCAGAGTTACAAATGTGACAAATGGCCATGACAAGAAAGGACACAGAATGGGGGTCATGCTACCCGAAATGCAGAGCATGCGAGAGCAATCATCATGAGAAAGATTAAAGTGTGAATTTTGGATCACATTATAAAAGACCTAACACAGTCGACTATGCCATGCTAGGTTATAAAAAGATTCATTCTGCAGAGAACAGTGGATCACTACTGGTTTTAGGATAGGAGGCACAAAGTGATCGGTTATTTTAGATGCACTGATTTAGCAGATGTACGTAGAGTCAAGACTGACCGGAAACAGAAGAGAATGGAGTGCAAATAGTTTAACTGAGCACTTCTGAAGACTTTCTGTCTCAAGACTCTGTTACATTTGTAAAAATTCTTGAGGACTCCCCACAAAGAACTTTCATGTGGTTTGTAACAGTTGACATTTTACATATTAGCAATTAAATCTAAGAAGTTAAAAACTATCCTTATTAATTCATTTTAAATTAAAAAAGAGAGAAAATAACTAGCAAGGTGGTAGATGTAAACATAAGACATATTGATGATTAAATTATGAATAATTTAAACACTGCCATTGAAATATAGATTACCAAATAGAAAAACAGGCTCAAACTACATGCTTTCTAGAAGAAATCAACTTTAAATGTAAAGACATAGATAAGACACAAGTAAAAGGAAGAAAAAGATACACCATGCAAACTTTAGTGAAAAGAAAGCTGGAGTGGCTAACTAATCAGACAAATCTGACTTACTTCTAAATAAAGAATAGTGCCAAAAATAAACAGGATACTTCACAATGATAAAGAAGTCAGTTAATCAAAAGGACATAATAATAATACCAAATACGCATGTACCTAAGAACAGAGGTTCAAAGCAAGAGCTCAAGTTCTACAAAAGAGGAATAAATCCAGAACAAAGTTCATTTCAACATTCCTCTCTCAGTAATAGATAGAAAAGCTGGCAGAAAATCAGTATGAATATGAGACTTGAATAACTACCAACCAACCTGAACTCACATTTACACAATATTCTAATCAAAAACAGCAGAACACACAATCTTTTCAAGTGCATATAGCACATTGCCTAAGACAGGCCACATTCTGGGCCACATAACAAACACATTAAATTTATAAAGACTAAAATAATATAAAATATGCTCTCTGACCCTAACTGAAATCACAAATTAACAAAAAGATACCTGGAAAACCCCTAAATATTTTGAAATTAAACCATGTATCTCTAAATATCCCATGGAAGTGTTAAAATATCATGGGGTGCACGGGTGGCTCAGTCGGTTAAGCACTAGACTTCAGCTCAGGTCATGATCTCACAGTTTTTGAGTTCGAGCCCCGCATAGGGCTCTGTGCTGACAGCTCAGAGCCTGGAGCCTGCTTCGGATTCTGTGTCTCCTTCTCTCTTCTGCCCCTCCCCCTGCTCACATTCTCTCTCTCAAAAATAAATATTAAAAAAAATTATACAGTGAATTAAATGAAAACTCATCACATCAAAATGTGTAAGGTACAGAAAAAGTAATTCTTATATAACATTAAATACTTATATTAAATTTTCAAGAAAAACCTTAATTCAATCATCTATGGTTTTATCTTAAGAAACTAGAGAAAAAACATATTAAGCCCAAAGTAAGCAGGGGAAAAAAAAAGATATCTATGGTACTCGATGAAACAAAAACTAGAAAACCATAGAGAAAAATTAAACTAAACGAGTTTCTTTGACAACATCAACAAAATTGATCAACGTAATTTACTGATATCAGGAATGAAACAGCCATCATTCAGAAGAAATAGACATTAAAAGAATAAGAGAGTATCATGACCAAGTTTTTAATCAGTAAATTGAACAATTTCGTTGAAATGGACAGACTTCTTGAAAGACATTAACTACCAAAGTTCATTGGGGAAAAACAAAAAAACAAACCCTAAATAGTTATACCAGACAAGGATATTACATGGAAACTAGGTCAGTATCTTTCATGAGCACAGATGCAAAAAACCTTTAATAAAACATCAGCAAATCAAACTCAGGAATATATCAAAATATTAGCAAATCAAATCCAATAATAAATCATGACCATGACAAATTTATCCCAGGAATGTAAAGTTATTTTAATGTGAAAAATAGGACCATGTAATTCACCGTATTAGCCAACGTAAAACAAAACCCACCATCATGATGATGTCCATAAATGCAAAAAAAGCATCTGACAAAATCCATCACCTACTCAATACAAAATTTCAGCAAACTAGGAGTAGAAAACTTCCTCAATCTAATAAAGGGCACCTACAAAAAATCTACAACATTATATTTAATATTGAAAGACAACACTTTCTCCATAAGATCCAGAAACAGAACAAAGATGTCAGTTCTCATCATTTCTATTCAACATCATACTGGAGGTCCTACTTAGTACAGCAAAGCAAGGGGGAAAAAGGCGTATAGTCCAGAAAACAGACATATAGAAGTATCTTCACTGGCAAACAACAGTAAAGTATGTCTACATAGAAAATACTAAGGAATCAACATAAATGCTACTAGAAATATTACTAAAAGACACTAAAGCTCTAAATAAGTGAAGAGAGACACCATGTTCATGAATCATAAAACCTATTAAGATGTCAATTCTTTCCCACATTGATCTATGGATTCGATGCAATCCCAATCAAAATCCCAGGCAGCTTTTTTTGGTAAAACTGAGAAACTGATTCTAAAATTTATATGGTAATGCAAAGATCCTAGAAAAGCTAAAGCAATTTTGAAAACTAATTTGGAGAACTTACTCTTTCTTTCTTTGTTCTTCTGATTGGTTTTCATTCAGTCTCTATGTTTAAATTTGTTTTTAATGTTTATTTTTGAGACAGAGAGACAGTATTAGTGGAGGAGGGGCAGAGAGAGAGGAAGACACAGAATCTGAAGCAGGCTCCAGGCCTGGAGCTGTCAGCACAGAGCCCAACATGGGGCTCAAACCCACAAACTGTGAGATCATGACCTGAGCTGAAGTCAGATGCTCAACCGACTGAGCCACCCAGGCACCCCACAGTCTCTATGTTTAATAATCTTGCTTTACATGTATTTTCTCTTGGAATGAAAAACTCAAAACTTACTAAAATTAAAATTATAAGCAAAAAAAAATCAGTTCTTTCACTCAACAAACCCATGCTGAGATAGAAACTCGTAAGAATTTCATTAGATAACAAATAACATTTTCTTAGTGGGTGATAGGTATTTACATCAATATAGCTATAGCTATAGCAGAACAAACCATGATTCCTGGTTTTATCAATCTAATGAAATGTTATCTTTTTAAGAAGCAGAAATTAAAAGCAACAGGGGTGATGCCTGAGTGGCTCAGTTGGTTGAGTGTCCAAATCTTAATTTCAGCACAGGTCATGATCTCACAGTTTGTGGGATAGAGCCCCGTGTCGGGCTTTGCATTGGCAGTGCAGAGACTGCTTAGGATTCTCTCTGTCTGTCTCTCTCTCAAAATAAATAAACATTAAAAAAAAAAAAAATTAAAAACAACAGCAATTTAATTTTGTAACCAAAATATTTTCTTGGATATAACCACACAGCACCATTTATTATCACTAAGAAATTCTATACGCATACTTTCTTCAGGATTAAAAGAAATCTTTAAGATTCTATTGTGATAACACTACAGATTTTTTTGTTTCATACTTACTTCAAATGAGATACTTTAATCATTTCGATGGGTGACTCATCATTGCCTCGTTCACCGCGAAAAGCAATGCTCCTACCTTTAATTGCAAATATTAAAGAAATGTAAAAAAAACAGATAAAACATGTAAGACACAAGAACCAATATGTACCAATGGAATCTGATCTGTGCTGCCTCTACTCTCCCATTCATTCTTCCACCTGCTTCTAAGCTATTTCAATTACTCTAAATTTAAAACATGTTCTTAGAAGTTTTACAAGTTAAAGACCAATAATAGATTACTTGTATTTACCTGTTTTATAAAAAGATACTTTCCTTTGTTACAGAGGTTTCTGAATACCTTCGGTGGTTTCTTACAAATAGTTACGTTTTAGAAATTTCGAAATCAATGTCTAAAGTTTCAGTGCATCTATGGTAAAGGAATTGTCTACTATAAAAACTACTGGTATATTTAAGGTAACAAATATTTTCATGCTCACAAAACTAACTAGCGGGGAAAACTCTCTAAACAGGTATTTAAGATTCCTTGTCCCATGAACAATGCTCAGCTGAAAGACTTTGATGTGTTCCTATCAAAAGGTCTCTCCACACTCAAATTGGGGAATGATAAATTAACTGCCATAGAAGCTAAATGATTTTCTGTCACTAAAAAATACAAATTCTATTTTATGTCTGAACAAATATATTTTAATAATTTTTCCCACTTTTTACTTACATGAAACAAGAGAGAGAATGTAACCAAAGACAACTGAATGCCCGCATGCCTCCCTGCCCCTCCGTGCCATCAAATGGGATCACCCTGTTCTTATTTGCCAAACACCCCACACCCTTTCCTGACTCTGCTGATCAGCTGCCCTCCTTAGAAGACAAAGTTATAAAAAAGTCTATAATCTAGGAAGTCAAATATTCCACTTAAGCAAGTCGGTAACTAGGACTTAGAAATTTGTTCCTCAAAAATAAACATGTGATAGAAAGATTTTAAGTTAACTAACAGTCTTGAACTTGAGGTGATTGGAAAAAATGGAAAAAAATGAATGACGCTAGTAAACAGCACTTCACCCCCAGGCTACCATGTAATTAGAGAAACCCCCACCTGGGGGCAAGGTTTACTGGGCAGGTCACTTCCAATGAGACCAGAACACTGGACCAGAACACTGGACCCCAGTGGGGCTAACTCCCTGAGGTGTAGCAACGTACTCTGAGAAGTAGGAACAACCATATCCTGGAGACACATACTGAAAATACAGGGAAACAACCATATACTTGATTTACTACACATGCATGTACACACACACACACACACACACACACACTTTATCTTAGGGTTAAACTATCTACATATATATTCTCATTGCTACATCATTTTAAAGGATCTCCAGACTATTTTGCTATGAATTCTATTTGAAATCATGCACGTGCCATAAAAAAATTTGAAACACTCACCTTATTCTTCCTTCAAGTTCTTCATTTTGAAACTCATTGGATTGTAAGTTTTTAAACTTGTGAACAAGCTACTGGAATGCTTCCTATTGTAAAGTCTTTAAACTCTCAAATTTCCCCATTCAGTCAGCCAGAGACTATCAAAAGTTTTAAATATGAGCACTTAAAGATAATCCTTACCTAAAAATTTACAAAGGTTTTCCTACAAAGGCCAAAAGGTTTAGAAGAGAATCTAATAAAGCCTAATACAAAGATTTATTTTAAAACTGTTCTTCTGGTTGTCTCTAACAATGTACTTAAAAGTAGAACTGATAGCATATTTAATAATGAATCAGTCTGTTCAGGCTAATGGTATACCATTTACTATGCATTCATTTACTATCCATTTATATTAACATATATCTGCATACAAACAAGTCTTTCTAGGGCAATTACTATAGACAAAACTACAACAAAATGAATATACAAATACAGGATATAAGAAAAAACTCCAAGTTGAAAGAAAGTTTTCTGGAGCATGTTTTATGAGCAGCAACATCTTTGATCAATCTGACAAACCATCTTCAATCTTTAATAGACTACACAAACCTGTTGGAAGATCAACCAGCTGAAGTTCATTTCTCACTAATCCCACATTGTTTGGTGTTGAAGTAGCAAAGGAAAGAAAACCAGTCAAACTTGTCCATTCGATACCCCTAAAGTGAGAAATTAAGTAGAGTTTAGTGAAATACCCTTTTTCGTTTGAAAAACTTAGTTGAAAAGCAAGTTTTTCCTAAGACCTAAATTTTATTACACAAGTTAATTAAAAAATAATAATATTAGGGGCACCTGGGTGGCCCAGTTAGTTAAGGGTCCAACTTCAGCTCAGGCCATGATCTCATGGTTTGTGAGCTCGAGCCCTGCGTCGGGCTCTGTGTTGAAAGCTCAGCCTGCTTCAGAGTCTAACTCACTCTCTGCCCCTCCCCTGCTTGCGCTGTGTCTCTCTCTCTCTCTCTCTCAAAAATAAACAAACATTAAAAAAAAAAGAAACAATAAATATTAACATGACCTTTCATTTGAGCCTAATTACCATACATTTCCAATATACGTGAAATTATTTCTAATTAAAACTTTATCTCCAAATGTAATGATAAGGTAGTTTAGTTACCAGGATTCATAGCAACATTAAAATGACTATTAAAATCTGGCAAAGGAGAGAGTCACATATCACAGTAACTTCCAAGGATTCCACTGCTTAAGAAAGTGTTGTATAGAAATATTCTGAGCAATCCCTATCAAAATAACACCAGCTTTCTTCACAGAGCTAGAACAAACAATCCTAAAATTTGTATGGAACCAGAAAAGACCCTAAATAGCCAAAGCAATCCTGAAAAAGAAAACCAAAGCTTGACTTCAACTGTATTCAACTTCGGACTTCAACCTGTATTACAAGACTGTCATCATCAAGACACAATGGTACTGGCACAAAAACAGACACATAGATCAATAGCACAGAACAGAGAACCCAGAAATGGACCCATAAACGTATGGCCAACTAATCTTTGACAAAGCAGGAAAGAATACCCAATGGAAAAAAGACAGTGTCCCCAGCAAATGGTGTTGGGAAAACTGGACAGCGACATGCAAAAGAATGAAACTGGACCATTCTACACCATACACAAAAATAAACTCAAAATGGATGAAAGACCTAAACATAAGACAGGAAACCATCAATATCGTAGAGGAGAAAACAGACAACAACTTCTTTGACCTCAGCTGCAGCAATTTTTTACTTGACATATCTCTAGAAGTAAGGGAAATAAAAGCAAAAATGAACTATTGGGACCTCATCAAGATAAAAAGCTTCTGCACAGCAAAGGAAACAAGCAGCAAAACTAAGAGGCAACTGACAGAATGGGAGAAGATACCTGCAAATGGGTTGGTATTTAAAATCTACAAAGAACTTATCAAACTCAATACCTAAAAAAACAAATAATCCAGTGAAGAAATGGGCAAAAGACATGAATAGATACTTTTCCAAAGAAGACATCCAGATGGCTGATAGACACATGAAAAGATACCTAACATCACTCATCATCAGGACAAAACAAATCAGAAGCACAATGAGGTACCACCTCACACCTGTCAGAATGGCTGACATTAACAACTCAGGCAATGACAGAAGTGGAAAAGGAGGAACCCTTTTGCACTGCTGGTGGGAATGCAAACTGGTGCAGCCACTCTGGAAAACTGTATGGAGGTTCCTCAGGAAATTTAAAATAGAATTACCCTACGACCCAGCAACTGCATTACAAGGTATTTATCCAAAGGATACAGGAGTGCTGATTGGAAGGGGCATATGCACCCCAATGTTTATAGCAACACTACTGACAATAACCGAAGTATGGAAAGAGCCCAAATGTCCAGCAGCTGATGAATGGATAAAGAAGGTGTGGTTTATATACACAATGGCGTATTACTCGGCGATCAAAAAGAATGGAATCTTGCCATTTGCAACTACATGTATAGAACAGAGTGTATATGCTAAGTGAAATAAGTCAGTCAGAGAAAGAAAAATACTATGATTTCACTCGTATGTGGAATTTAAGATACAAAACAGATGAACATCAGGGAAGGAAAGCAAAATTATGTAAAAACAGAGAGGGAGACAAACCGCAAGAGACTCTTAAATACAGAGAACAAACTGAGGGTTGCTGGCGGGATGCTGGGTGGGGGGATGGGCTAAATAGGCAGAGGGACACTTGTTGGGATAAGCACTAGGTGTTATATGTAAATGATGAATCACTGAATTCTATTCCTAAAATCATTATTACACTATACATCTATTACACTTAAATCTTAAAAAATTAAGAAAAATTATTAAAAAAACAATATTCTGAGCCAGGCTGCTTATGAAGTTGGGTGCACTGAAGAATTTCATCAAATGGCCTAGTTGGTTATGAGGCAGGAATTCCCAAAGCAAACAATTTGAACTTGGCTGTTAGATTTAGAAGTGGCTTGAGTTCCGAACGGTGTATTAATTAGAGAAAAGCGCGAAAGAAAAATCTCAAAGAAATGACAAGACAGAAACCTGTCAAGCAGATGCCTGGGAGTCTCCTTTATGGGAACTGATAGGAGGTGAGTCCATGGGTTCTCCCATGGACATCTGCAGAGTGTTACCACCGTGGCGTACACAGCCTGGAGGCGGGGCAGGGGGGGACGCACAGGGCAAGTGGACTGTCGGAATCACGAGAAGGAGGAGAAATACTGTACTATTGCCCTGCCTTGATTACAAGGTAACAGAGGCTGGCTGGGAGGGAAGCCGAACCTTTGTTCTATATGCAACTGCTCAGCAGCATTTATGGGACGACTGCTGTTTAACAAATCATCTGTGACTGCTTTCCTGATATAATGACAGAGTTGGCTAATTGTGATAGAAATTTTATGGCCTGCAAAGCCTAAAATATTTACTATCTAGTCCTGTAGAGAAAATGTTTGCTAACCCCGATCAAGTTTATTCATATCTACTCCAATCTGAAAGCTACTGCTAGATTTAGCATTAAATGCGGTTCTGAACAGGGCTCTCATTTGCCCAAGATGATATGATGGCTTCCTGCATCATATCTGAACACCTACGTGACTTCTAAGGCCATCCAGCCCTTTGCTCATCCTACCAAATTCATCTCTCAGTCCTCTGAATTCTGTCTGCCACTTTAACTATAGTAACTTTCCTCACTGACCCCTGTGTATCCACCTATTTGTCTTTTCTCAGAGAGGAAAGATGATCCCAAAGGAACTGAAAATAGTATTTGTTAGACCAAGGAACTGCCATAGTTATCAAGGATGAAACCCTTTAAGTGTAAACTTGTGTTGAAACACTCAGATTAGGCTGCTTAAAACTGAGTGCTCTTAAGAATTTCCATGCCTTGGGGGCGCCTGGGCGGCTCAGTCCATTAGAAGTCCAACTTAGGCTCCAGTCATGACCTCAATGATTTGTGAGTTGGAGCCCCAGTCAGGCTGTCAGTGCAAAGTCTGCTTTGGATCTTGTCCCCTTCTCTCTCTGCTCCTCCCCCTCTCATGCACACGCTTCTCTCATTCTCTCTCTTGAAAATAAACTTTAATAAATAAATAAATAATTTCCATGCCTGGCCTGAAATGACCTCTCTCCTTCCCTCTTCAAATTCTACTTGAGTTCAAATCCTGGCTTCAGCACTTCCAGCTCTGTGCTCTCTCTATACCTTATCTGTTATTACCACAGGAATCATAACACTGTGTACGTCAAGAATGCCTGGCACATAGGAAGTGCTGCATGTACGAGCAGGTACCATCATTATCATTACTATCCTTAATTCACGATCTAAGCCAAGCCCTATTTTCTTGGTGAAGTCTCCTCATTTACTAAACTCAAACCACACCTCTGGTGAATACACTATAAATTTGGTTAACCATTCACTGAAAATCCTCATTGTCTCTTGCTTCTTTCCCCTCCCTAGCATGTCACAGTGCTCATGAAGTTTTCTGCTTAGAGGGAACAAAAGAAGTGAGAAATCATTTTGGACTTATTGTGCCCTCTATGGAAGTCTGGTAGCTCTGAGCAGATCTGTTGACCGACAGAAACCGAAGACGCGCCCTCCGAGGCCTGTCGCTGGCCATCTGAACACCTGTGCTCCAGCACAGTGAGGCCACGGTCTCGGGACGCCAAGCATCCCAGAGACCCTCTTCGTTTGTCATTTTTACAGATGTGTCTGTGAAATGCCCAGTGTGAACCCGACACTGTGCCTGGTGCTGAGAGCACACGGTGAAATGAGTCGGGTGTGAGTACTGCCTTCTGGAGCTGACGATCTAGTGGACAGAAGACACTGCAGAAGTGTGTTCTGGGTTCCTTGTTACAAAAGACAGTGGTACAGCGTTCCACGGGAGCCTGTGAGAACCACATGGAATCTGGTCTCCAGGGCCTGCTGACACCCAAAGGGCAAACAGGGTGCTGCCTGAAAGTGGACACAACTTGAGGGAGCAGTGCAGCCGGGAGAGCACACTGCACTGGCTCCCATTCTCTGAAGGGAGGAGGCGCCACATTAAGCCTCTCCACGCACGTGACGGGCACTCAGTGGGTTCTGCGGGATTCAGTGAAGGCACCCGAGAAGGGCTGGCGCTGCTCCTTATGCCTGCACCACATGTGTGCAGCCCGTTCCCCACTGTTTATAAGACACCCCAGCGTGGAGTGTAGACGAGAACGTGGCATGGCTGCTTACTTGTAATCCAGCACCACGAGCTTGCTGCCTCTGAGCAGGGTCCAGGCGCAGCTTTTCTATCTGATTCCTACTGATCAACTGAAGAAAATAAAAATTAAGTTGGACTTCAAAGAAGACTAGATAAGGGCGGGATTATTTCTCAGCAGAAATTTGACTCTTGTCAAACAGGGTGAGCGCCACACTGCTCTCAGGATTAGAAACCACAGTTTAACCACACACTGAGCTCTATTAAAACTCCTAAGAAGAGTAGTTCATTTTCTGACTTGACCTAGGATTGTCCTGTTGGATTCTTAACTAGTGAACAACTGTAGCTGTAGACTCTGTGGGCAGGTACTCGGGGTTCTTCCTGGCCTGATGGCTTCTATTGAGGCTGCTGCAAAGGCTACTTCTTGACACTGGGTGGCCGGCGGTCATCCACCTCGGGAAGGCCTTAAAGTTCTACAATCCCATGAAACTAACTTGTGCAAAATTACAGACAAAAGAGAGATTATTTTACTTTCCAAAAATCACTCAATTTGCTCAAAGTAATACAGAGGCAGTCAACATTCTGAGAGCCATATAAACTACTGCTGTAGTAAGTTTCGACACTAAAATGGTATTGTGCTTTATTATCATAAATGTAGCCTACTGGACAAAGACACAAACTAATGATCTAAGAAAACCTACATGTTCTACTTATTTACTCCTAGGTTTTTTCTTCTCCTGGATATAAGCATCCAAGGTTTTGTTACACGAGTACGGAAGACACTCAATACATATCTATAAAGCATAACTGGCTAAACCATCGTGGCTTTAAAAACAACACACAAACACAGCTATCTGCAGTTAGGCAGCCCTCCCCCCCAAACCCCCACCGCCTGTGTGTGTGCATAAGATTCACAGTATGTGAGAGCAAGTGGTTTTTAAAAACACATTTAGTACAAGGTAAAAACAACTTTCTAAAGTTGGCCTAAATTTGCATACAAATATCTAGAATTATTGGGTTTACTGCTAATAAGTTCAGCAGTTTTTATAACACATCTGTGGAATTTTCATAATGGATTTTAATCGTAATACTATAATTGCATTAATAGAAACACAAAGATGGCAGGATTTTAGCATCCTCCTGGGCATCATCTCTGGATATAAATGTGAATTATTTTCAAGATGGCAATTAAGAAGGAAAATTCATATTAAAAAATGGAGGGGCGCCTGGGTGACTCAGTCGGTAAAGCAACTGACTCTTGATTTCGACTATGGTCATGATCTTGTGGTTTGTGGGATCGAGCCCCACATGGGGGCTCTGCACTGACAGCATGGAGGCTGCTAGGGATTTTCTCTCTCCCTCTCTCTGCCCCTCCCATGCTCGAGCTCGCTCTCTCAAAATAAGTAAAGTTAAAATAAAAAGGAGCATGTTTATGTGATCATTCACAACATCAGCCTGAGTAGCACATCCATTATTTGGTATCCCAAGTAATACTTTATAATTTCAGCATCATTCAATAACAAATATTATCACAGCATGTGTAAGTCACGTACCTAGTGGCATCTACCACATGACTAATGCAGGATAACAAATCATATTTAAAACTAATAGCTTGCTGATAAACTAGCTATTGAGTCTTTATTAAAGATTCCAGTGTTCAGAAAAAAATGAAAATGACCTGATTTTCCAGCAGCAGGTAGGGATTCTTAGCATGATTCCTGGCTCAGTCAACATTTTCATCTTATTGTCAAAATGTGTGCTACGTGCATTTTTTTTAGCTGGAGATGTAGCATAGGTTATAAACAAAGGTCAGTTCTGAAGCTTGAAAGGCCCAGATTGAATTCCATCTACTTTTTCACAGATTACAATACTGAGTTTCTTCTGTAAAATGGGAATTAAAAACAGTGCCTACCACATAAAGTTGTCCTAGGGATTCAATGAAATGGTCATGCAAAGTATTAATCCTTAACACAATCCTCAGAACAAGTTCTGATTAAATGGAAAGTTGGACTGGCTGGTGTCACCCACAGAAGGAAACACGACAGCCAAAGGCAAGAGTGAAAAGGAAAAGCCAAGAGAAGAAATGCAGACAAGAGCGGGAGAGAGCAGGTGGCAGCAGTGGCAGAAGGGTCTACCGGAAGAAGAGAAAGAAGGTGAACGTGAGCCTGAAATGGACCAAACTCAGGCCTGTGTGACTGCACGCAACATCCTAGTGATTCTGAAGACATTACGACCTGCAGAAAGGCAGTGAGGGCTGCTGGAGGGCACTGCATAAGGGGGAACCACCAGTCATCTGGGCTGCACCACAGACAACACCTGAGGGCAAGGTAAGCTTCTCCAGAACTTCCATCACAATCAGAACTTGTGATACTTTAAGGGCTAACCCTTCCCCGTTCGGAAAATGCAACTACTCAGAATACCGTGTTCACTAAGGGGTCATACGAATTTTAACACATGCATGAGACCTATAATTATACAATGTACTAAGGACAGAAAAGTGCCTCTCTTACATTTGTTAAAAGACCAAAAAATAGTAGAAATGTAGTAAGTATAGTATACACGCATCACTTCGCAATCTACCTGTGCGGGGGCAAAGAAAGAAAAGCAGCCACACTGTCAACAAAATGATGATGATGCTCTGGAACAGCTATGCCTGCACACTCAAACAGGAAGCAATCTTCTTCCCGCAGATTATCTCTGAATGCACAGAACTCATATAACACATCACACCTCAAAATGAAAGAAGAAATGCCATACGGTTTGGTCCTTTTCTCATGGTGTTTAAACAAAAAACAAATAAGGTTTGTTAATAATTAAAATGACTTGATTCAGATTTTGCAGAAATAGTCTTAATGATGGAAAGAAATGAAAAACAAACTATTGACATATGAACAAGGAAATGCAGTGATATCTAGTGAGAAAATATCCTAGACTGTAGGAGAAATAAAAGTCAGCAAACACAAGTTTGAAGAAGCAAACAGCAAAGAAAATTTTCCACTGCAAAATACCCTTTCACAAAGCAAACAATTAGTGCTCAGCCTTGATTAACATAACCATTACTTAAACATGAATAATTATTATTCCAAGTTTCCAGGCAAATAATCACCTCTGAAGAGTATTCAATGTAGAAAAGTCTACCAGAACTTTTTTCCAGCATTCTTATATCTGTGATCTCAATGTCACAATGACATACTCACTTGACTTCACATGAGTGGACGCTTAACTCTTTGTGCAGGAGCCCGCTGGTGAGACGGTACACCAGGACAGAACCATTACTTGTGCCTATCGGAACGATGTAAAAGAAGAGTATCAGCTAGTGGGGGTTCCAAGATCTTTCCAATAAGTCTCTTCTCGAGATTTTGATCATTTTATAACATTTACCTTTTATAAAAGGAACCCAAGCTAAGAGTGAAGAAAGGGTTAATTTCGTCTTCTCTCTTTTCAAAAATGGGTCCAATCTTAGGTAGTCTGACTCTTACCTAAATCCAGGGATAGGTTTTTACAGAAAGGCTTCAAAATCCAACCCAATACACACAGGATTTGAAGAAGCATTTTGCTAAGCTTGTTTACACATGGGAAACTCATACTTTCTGAGACTGTTTACTATATAGCTGGTTCTCAAAAAGGAAACCTAGAACTTTTCCATTTCCCTTTACAAAGATTTTTTTGTTTTGTTTTGTCTTTTACATTACATAAATCATAAAGATGGTCAAGTATGGTGGTTAACTGTGGATTATAAACATGAGTTCAAGCTCTGGCTCTATCTTACAAATCACTTACTCTTACAAATCACTTGCCTATACTAATCTATGTTCTTAATCCCTTTAACATGGGAATAACAGAAAATCTATGTACTGCAGAGTAAATGAGAAGACATATTTTAACACTTAGCATAGTACCTATCACAAACTAAGAACATGATTATTACTATTTGTGTTATCAGTGTTATTTTGGTTTACGGTTATTATTATGCCTAAAGCTTTTCATGGTCTCAGGTAGGGTGTCTAAAATTTAATCTGAAAGGACACAGCCATTCTTGAAAAAGTAATGTTACAGTCCCTCTTTTTATAAATTAAGCAAGAAAAGTGAACCATATAATTGGTTGGCCAATCACTTTCTCACTGTGCATGACTTAAAAAAAGAATGGATTCACGCAAAGTAACTAAATGTAGAAATAAAATAATAATAATGAAACATAAAAATGCTAGGCAAGCTCCAATTTTAGTTTACCTGCTGAATAAAGCCTCATAAAATATGTTATAAAACCATTTTAGGAAAATACAATATTATACTTGTGTGCATTTATCATCTATTCCACAATAATTAGTCATTTCTAGCACTGAGACAATATCTAAAGAATTGTTAAAATCTTTCAATGAACAGATCTTCAAAATAATCAATTTCTATACTCTGCAAGTTTTTATGACACTGAACCTATGATTTCATATCCTAGGGGGGGGCCGCAGGAGAAAAATTCCACAGTGGACTCTGCCTCTCGTCCCCTAGTGACTCTGCAAAAGTTTAGGCACTTATTTTATGTTTTTTTCCTCTTACTTTGTAAGAATATTGAATTCAATAAATGACTTGATTGTCATAACATACCAGTACAACACAGCTTCTTCTATAATAGAAATCCCAGATCCTGGGGCGCCTGGGTGTCTCAGTCAGTTAAGTGTTCAAATCTTGATTTCAGCCCAGGTCATGATCTCACGGGTTCGTTAGTTTGAGCCCCAAATCAGGCTCTGCGTTGACAGTGTGAAGCCTGCTTGGGATTCTGTCTCCCTTTCTCTCTGCCCTCTCCCCCACTCCCGCCCACTTGCTCTCTATCTCTCTCTCAAAATAAATAAAAATAAATTTAAAAGAAAATTTTTTTAAATTTTTTGTTAAATATTTATTTTTGAGAGAGAGAGACTATGTGAGCGGGGTAGAGGGAGACAGAGAGGGAGACACAGAATCTGAAGCAGGCTCCAGGCTCTGAGCTGTTAGCACAGCGTCCAACGTGGGGCTTGAACCCACAAATCGTGAGATCATGACCTGAGCCGAAGTCGGATACTTAACTGAGCCACACAGGCATCCCAAAAGAAAAAGGTTTTAAAAATTAAAAAAAAAAAAAAGAAGAAGAAAGAAATCTCAGATCCTGACTTAGCTCTTACTACCTAGCTGTGCCAAGAAGTGATTTTCTCCAAGAAATTGACAAAATCCTAATTGACAAACTAGGTATACTGACCCTGTATGTACACGTACACACAATGTACATTGACAAATTCCAATTAAAATTTCTGTAAAAGGTTTAATAAAACTAAAGCAAAAACTAAATATTTATTTGAATTTATATAAATGTGGACACAAGTACACACAGACTACCAAACCTTAAAAGCAAACCATTTTTGGACGACAGTAATAGGAAAAATGGGAAAATAAAAATATTCCTAAATAGGATTATTCAAGCAAGCCTTTAGTGCTCTTAAGTCAGCTGATAGCCGACACACCGACACATACTAGCAACAAAATAAATGTGAGTCAGGTTTTCATATTGGAAAAAAAAAAATCACACATTATGTTATAGACCCAGAGTGAAAGCCAGAAGACAACCAATAGGATCTTAATTTTGCCTTATATACTTAATACCAAATTAAAATTTGTCTTTTTCTATAAAGGAAATTAGGTTACTCACATTACCATAAATTAGTGTGACAGCAAGTTAAATCCAGACCAATTTTCTATCTATAATATAGAACTATGCAATTTCAACCCAAAAGGCAAATCTTATTTTATAGAGACCATAGCCACTTTAAACAATGTTTCATATACAATTCTTGCCAAATGAAGAACATTGCTATTATTAAAATACTGTGATTACGTTATTTGTTAACAAAATCCCAAAACAAAATGACACGCACATAGAATAAGCCTTGGGTAGTCCAAAAACAGACAAGGATTCTGGATTCAGCATCACACAGGGATTATCCTCCAAACATTTCAGAAAGGTACCCATTGTGTCAGGGGCTCTTCACCCATCAGATGGAGGAGTAAACATTGTGCTTAAAATTAATGAATGGGGCGCCTGAGTGGCTCAGTAGGTTCTTGGTTTGGGTTCAGGTCATGACCTCACAATACATGAGTTTGAGCCTCGTATCAGTCTACACACTAACAGTACAGAGCCTTCCTGGGATTCCCTCTCTCTCTCCCTCTCTCTCTGCCACTACCCTGTGCTCACATGCTCGCTCTCTCTCTCTCTCTCTCAAAATAAATAAACTTAAAAAAATTTTAAATTAAATTAAATGAATAAAAAGGGTGGATTAAAAGAACAAAAAAAAATTTTTAATTTATTTTTATTTATTTTGAGAAGAGATAAAAAACAAGCAGGGGAGGAGCAAAGAGAAAGGGAGACAGAATCCCAAGCAGACTCCATGCTGTCAGCACAGAACCGGATGCAGGGCTCAAACTCACCTGGTGTAATAGATCATGACCTGAGCCAAAGTCAAGAGTTGAGACGTTTAACTGCCTGAGCCACCCAGGCGCCCCAAGAAGAAAAATATTTTAAGATGTGTATATACGTGATTTCACTGGGCCTCTTCCTCCTTATCCTCAAAGAAAGGATTTTCTACTAATCAAAACGAAAAGGAGGCGTAAGTGGGACTAAAAGAAGAACAGGTCCACAACTCACCAACAGCAAGCAGTGGCTGGTACACCTTGATGTTCTTCGTGGTCAGCGGCGGGCACATGCGGATGGCGAACTGAGGCGAGGGCAGCCCCGACAGCAGTCCCGTGAGCAGGAACCTGAGGTGCACTTCCTGCAGCACGGGGCCTTTTGGGTGCTCCTCCCCGGCGATGGCGCTTTGTCCTGAGTGGTAATCCGAAATACAGACACGATCGTCACCGCATACACTCGAAGGTAAGGACACTTTCCAGAGGAAATGCTCTTCAGACCTACTAGGTACCGGGCAGCACCCGAGGGGCCACGGCTGAACGCTGGCTCCGTACTTGCCTAGGGGACTTAAACCGCACTGCCTACCATCTCAAAGGACAGATCACTCCAGAGTGCTGTGTCCAGAATTCAGGGACCTCTGTCATGTAAGAAGCATGACTGCAGCTGAAGCTCTGGGTACAAGGACACCAAACAAGGCCAATGAGGGGACCTGAGTTTGAGAGCAGCCTCTGTGCAGTGGGAGGCTGGAGCGCATCCCCACCTTACCGCCTGCCTTTCCAAGGGCTGCTTTTCAAACTGATGCACTTGCGAAAGTATACATAAAATTGGTAATCACCGACTGCAGGGTCAAAGAACCCGTCTAGATTTCTAAAGAGAAATCTTTATGTGTCAATGAAATTATAAAATGTAAGCTTTATAACTAAATATTCCACATATAAATATGTAAGATAACAATTATATGTAAATAACATAAGTTATATATGAGTTACATATAAATAATATGAGAATATATATTAATATATAGCATAAATAATATGTAAACTGTCATGGTGGATAGATGGGCATTATTTTCAGATACAGCATTTATACTTACGTTATTAAGTCTCAAACTAAAATGATTCAGTAAAACCATTCTAACAAAACATGAATATGAAGAGTATGACAAAATCAAGACCAATCACTTGAAAGAGTATACCTCCCTATAAACCCCTATTGAGTACTGGGATATAGTTGTCAAGAACACATAATAAAGGATACATGAGTGTGTGTGTGTAGACCACACACATATTCAGATGTGTGTATACAGACACACATCTATGCACACACCACACATACACACACACTGTGAAAGGGAAAAATGTAAATAATGACTGAAAGTGGGCGATGGGACTCTGAATATTGACTATAACCTTCTGAGGCTATAAAGTTGTTTTTTTTTTAAGTGGTATTTTAAGATTCCTAAGATGTACAGAAAAAATGGCCATCAATTCAATCTAAACAAAATGATCCATTAGGATCAGTGATACGACTGATATCCACCTTTGGTAACAAAAGACAGTCTAAAGGAATGTGAAGTTCACCTTGCAGATACCATGTTTACCAACCCTCTGTAGCCTGGAGCTGACTTCTGGGAACAGCCATATTTTTCTTCAAGCTTCTCCGGTAGAGGCAATTCACAAGGTAGGGCAGATTGGGCCTTAAAAAGCAGCAGGCTTTACCCAATGAATATAAATCAGGCCTCTGTATTTAAATGAATTGCTTCCAATTATCACTAAGGACATAGTGAATTTCAAATTAAAAGTTTAATTAAAAGTTTTAATTAAAATGTTTTCAAGTAACAAAGCTTTATTTACTTAATGCTTGTAAATCAACTGCATTGTCAGGAACTGTATACAATCTGTACCCTTTTGTCTCTTAAAAAAAATGTAATTTATGTCACTTAGATACCTAAACAGCATGAAATTTCAGCCTCCTGTGGGCTTCATATTACCGATTAGTTCTGTGCATGAATAGTTATCATTCTTCTCACTTTAATATTTATTAAGTGAAGACAAGGTCAATTAACTCAGAAAACTGTTACTGATAAAATGAATTCTGCAAAACAAGTATGTGTCTAAACTTCCTCATATGGATTTATGTCTGGACGATGAAGAGAAAGAATTTTAAATACACAAGTTAGGGTTACTGAGCAAAAGGATTTTACAAGTGGGAAGAATCATGAGAAAGGCAAGGCCTGGAGAAGTCAGGTCTCGCCTAAGATCACAATGGAGCATCCAGGACTGGAGGTCATGGCCAGGAGCATGACTAGGTGACTGGGCTCACATTTTGGCTCTTCCACTAACTGGCTGTGGAGTTTGGGGCAAGCTTTTTAAATCTCTCTGGGTCTCAGCTCCCACATACACAAAATAGAAATAATAATAGTATTATCCACCTTGCAGGGTTATTAAGGTAACACACAGGGCATTTAGCACAACACTTATATAAACACCGAATAAATGTCATCTCTGATTTAAAAGAAAATGTTTTTAACGTTTATTCCTTTTTGAGAGACAGAGAGACAGAGTGTGAACAGGGGAGAGGCAGTGAGAGAGGGAGACGCAGAATCCTAAGCAGGTTCCAAGCTCCCAGCTGTCAGCACAGAGCCCGATGTGGGGCTTGAACCCACAGACCATGAGATCATGACCTGAGCTGGGTGTCAGACGCTTAACTGACTGAACCACCCAGATGCCCCACATGTCATCTCTGATTAAAAAGATTAATGAAGGAGGGGTGCCTGGGTGGCTCAGTCAGGTAAGTGTCCAACTTTGGCTCAGGTCATGATCTCATGGTCCATGGGTTCCTCTGCTGGCACTCTGTCTCTCCCTCTCTTTCAAAAATAAGTAAATGTTAAAAAAAATTTTTAAGAAAAGATTAATAAGGTAATGTTCTTCCTAATATTATCATCATCAGCATATAAACAAAAAACCTACAAAATAATATTGATTTTCAACTACATTATGGAAGAACAGATAATGATACAGAAAATCCTTTAAGAGCCACAGCTGCAATTTTCAAAGATTTAGACATCAAAACTGCTTGGTGTATTTACAAATTCTAGTTGTACAATATTTGAAACAATAAATCCTCATTCTTACTTTAGCATATACTGACCCTATGATAATTAAATAACTCTGAAGCAATTATTTTATAAAAAAAAATATTTGTTGGACGAATACCCAACATGAAAATTTTTAAATGCATGTCAAAATGTTAAAATAACTGTTTCTAATACTGCTCACTTTGTTCCTTCAACAAAAGTATACTGCACATCTTGAACGTACAAGGCTCTCTGCTGAGGGCTCGGGATACAAAGTGGAATCAAACACTGACCCAAACTTATGGAGTTTATAATTCAATGGAGGAAACAAATAAAATCACAATTATAATCAACTGACCACTATGAGGGACCACGAATGAAGAACATTTAGGTCAGGCTGGGGAGACTAAAGGAAGCAACACTTGAGCTGGATTTTGAATTAGGAGTCGCAGAAAGGGAGAGAAAGCACGTATGGGTTCAATTCCGAGCGAAGGGAGCGCCAGCACGAAGGCTCTGAGGAGGCAGGGCACGGCTCAACACAGACTCCTTCCAGTATTCGGAAGCCTAATGTCATCCCCTTCATTTACATCAGAGTCTCTCATGAATGAACATTTTCAAATTCTAATGACTGTAATGCTAATCTATGTTTTTATGCTTAAATATTCCATACTCTCGGATTTACTGAGGAAAGGACGATTCCACATTTTTGTTTTCTCAAGTATTAACTTTGACTTTATAACAACTGCAAATCAGTGGCTATTAATTTTGCCCTTCACGAAGAACACCTAACCTGCGCGTTAGTGGAAGGAAAAGAACTTACCGATCATGTTATCTAAGGAGAGGTCTGGGAGTTTATTGTGAAGCGCTCCTACGGGGATTCCACAGAAAGACACTGGTGAGTATAAAGGTGACACACCAGAGCTACTGCAAAGACATAACAATTACATGATTTCACAGACTTAATGCCTATATCACACTTCAGGAACTCAAATTACTAATTTCAGATCATGGCACTCTATCCATTTTTACAGTATTTATTTATCTTACCCATTGGCAAATTATCTCTAGCAGGTTTACACAATTCCCTAATCATCTAAAGTCTGGGTTCTCACTTTAAAACTATTTTCTATAGGAAGAAAACAGTTCCTGCTATTTTCCTATGATTCTGGTAATCATTTAAAAAGAGGAAACAGGGGCGCCTGGGTGGCTCAGTCAGTTGGGCGTCCGACTTCGGCTCAGGTCATGATCTCCCGGTTCGTGGGTTTGAGCCCCGTGTCGGGCTCTGTGCTGACAGCTAGCTCAGAGCCTGGAGCCTGCTTCAGGTTCTGTGTCTCCCTCTCTCTCTGACCCTCCCCTGCTCACGCTGTCTATCTCTCTCTATCTCTCTCAGAAATAAATAAAATAAAAAGAGGAAACAAAACAAATCAGAAAATGATCCTATTGATTCATTTACCTGTTCCGCGAATTTCGATTATACACGGCGGACTTCAGTTCCCATATCATGACCCTGCCGTCACTCACGACGAGAGCAGCTGCGTTCTCATTGACGGGACAGCACACCATACTGAAGGGACGCACAGTCTTTGTCACCCTGATGGCATCACACTGGCTTCGTAAATCATAGGTGAGTTCCTGGACAGGATCTGGATCTTAATGCAGAATTGTTTTCTTTTAAGTATCAGAAAGTCACCACAGCAGCATCACTACTACTTAATTCTAATCAAACCTCAGGTAAAAAAGAACGTCATTCCTTCACTAGTGCAGAGTTTGTCAAACACGTCTTCTCCTTTTACAATTATTATTAAACAATACAAATATAATTCATTTGGTGACTGTCTACACTAAGTTTAATTTCTAAAATAAAAACTATAATCAATATAGCTTATTTTTTTATATTTTTTTAAAAAAGAAAATAACTGAAAAAACATCAATAGCGATATGATTAAGTAATGTACAGTACACTACAGATCATCATGATTTATAGTGGTCTATGTAATAAGCCCCCAAATAATGGCTCTCTACAAAAGATGTGACAGTCACGTCTGCTTCTATATAGTACATCGTTTTACAAAACACCGCTTTTATTCTCTAGGACAGGACTGAAAATGACAACTGAGTCACCTGTGTCATTGTACAACAGAAATTCCTAAAGCAGAGGGGAAGTTAGGGGATGTAATAACAAAGGTATTTTGCCAGGTTCTACTTGTGCTAAAGAAAAATTCACAAAGATAATACCCACTTGGCTCACGGATACAATTAAGAAGGAATTAAAAATAATTACTTTCTTTGCTGCATATACTAGGTAGACTATTATAGCACCAAGAGATTAATCTTGGGCTTGGGCTTTTTTATGCCCCAAATCACAACCATATTCTATGTTTTTCTCTTTCTGTTTAAGTTTATTTATTTGAAAGAGACAGAGACAGCATGAGGGGGGAGGGGCAGAGAGAGAGACAGACAGACGGGCAGAGACAGAGAGACCGAGAATTCCAAGCAGGCTCTGCACTGTCAGGGTAGAGCCCGACCCAGGACACAACCCTATTCTATTTTCTCAAGGCCAGGACAGCCATTAGCTCTGTGTATGCTCTGGCTGGTATCTGCCACATGAAGGATTATGAAACTATAAAGAAAAACATGTTAACATTATTCTAAGATATAAACTCACCTGGCTCCTCATTTGAAGTGGTAAAAATACTATTATAAGATCTTCGAACACGTAAAGTTATGCAACCATTTTCATGCAGGCAAAATAAACCATCACGCTGAAAGCAGGGTATTACCTTTAAATAGATAATATAATCATTTTTAAAAATACAACAGATTGAACAATATATACGGGGAAGCTCATAAATTCGTATTTAGAGAATATGGGCAAAAAAAAAAAACCCCAAAAGGAAAAAATACACAATCTCCAAACTTCCAACGAAATGAACATTCAAAAACTCCATTTATAATTATAAAAACTTTGTCTCTGTCCAGGTAACTTAGAGTTCAACACTTCTCTCCAGACCAGTCAGAAGAATTTCTAGGGTAAATCAAACCAATGAAAAGTGCAGAAAAATAGGAATATACAGTAATATTGTCAATTTTTAAATAAATAGAAAAGAGAAAGTGGAACTAAGGACATTTCTAAGATTATGTTTTTTCTTTCTACAACATTCATAATCAACTTTTGGGGATATAACATATAAATCACACATACCTGCAGAAATGGAACTCCTGTTCGTTCTATTGCAATCACACCCACTGTTTGATTCACCTCAAGGTCAAGGATTAAAATCTCTCGAGGATAGAGTAACAACATGTGATTTCTTTTGGAAGGCAGATATGCCAACTGAAGGCAGTCATTGAGAGTTATAAATTCAGCGCTGAAAAAAGTAAATGTACTTTAGGCATCAAAAAATTGGTCAAAGACTTTATTCATATCAGAAAAAGCTAATAAAATACTGAATTTTGCCCTTTCCACATAACTGTCAATGTGAATGTACAATTGTTTCCTGAAATGACCAACAGAGACTAGCATCTAAAACTCAGCTCTCTGCTATGTGCCAGAATCCAAATTATGACAACAAAACTGCATAGATTAGAGACATTTCTAAATTTCTGAAAAATTTAAGGTAGTAAGTCTAAAAGACAGTAGGTGACAAAACTGTACTGGCATCCATAAGATAGTTTTATTTACTTATTTAAAATTATTTTAATCTTGTTTACTTTAGAGAGAAAGAGAACATGGGTTGGGGAGAGGGGCAGAGAGAGAGGGGGGAGAGAGTATCCCAACCAGGCTCCAGGCTCAGTGTGGAGCACTGTTAACACAGGGCTCAATCTCACAACTCTGGATCACAACCGGAGCTGAAATCCAAAGTCAGATGCTCAACCGACTGAGCCACCCAGCCGCCCCAGTAGTTTTATTTTTAAATAAAATAAACCAAACAGGGGCACCTGTGTGGCTCATTCAGTGAAGCATCCAACTCTCGACTTTGGCTTAGGTCATGACCTCATGGTCCATGGATTAGGGCCCCACATCAGGCTCCCCACTGAGTGTGGAGTCTGCTTGGGATTCTCTCCCTCTCCCTATCTCCCCAGCTTGTGTGCTCTCTTTCTTTCAAATATCTTTAAAAGAAAAAAAAAGGTACCAAACAGACTGCTGAAATCAAGACTCAGCATCAAAACAAAAATAATTGGGCCAATTAGGGTCCCTAGATCAGGAGTTAATAGACTATCTGTATGGCCTTGGGTAAGTCACTTCCTCTCCTCTGCCTTCATTCACTTTTAAGTGGTCGCAAATCTTTTTTGAAACAAAGTAGGGCATTATATTCACTTATCACAGCATTTTCTTCTGTGTAAATAAAATTATTAAAACTATATAAAGATTGTAGAAGACTGTTCAAGAGACTCAAGAATTTTAGTCATTTGTGACTTGCATGTACCTAATCACAACCTTTTTATATTAAACATATTTAAATAGGAATAAAGATATAATTATGTATGATTTTCTTTTTCTATAATGATTAACAAGCTTTAATTAAAATAAAATTAGACTAAAGAACCAGAAGAGGGAGATGGATTGCATTAAAATCCTGGCTCTGCCATTTCCTAGTTGGGCAAGCCCGAGGAACATTTAAAACAATGTGGAACTCAATTTCGTCACATAAAACAGGCACAGTACTGCTGCCCAGAACTGTCATAGGGTCAGACGGGAAAGCACCTGGAGTGGTTCTATTTGAAGGGATCAAGAATTAGTTTCCCCAAATCATAACATAAAACAATTCAGACTTCAAAAGATGTATTTATAACACAGAATAAATAAAAAATATACAGAAAATTCTCTTAAGGTATTTAAGGAACAATCTTAAATTATTCAGCACAGGGTGGGGGATAGATTAGTGAACTTAATCAGCCTATGGCTTAATACATAAAAATGATACTTATATATAAATTCAGAATATATTTGTAGTGTTATTTGTATTTTACCACATATTTTTCAGGTAATGAACCATAAAATCTAGAGAGAATAAATTTAGCACATTAAAAATAAGAGCCTTTTTAAAATGAATGCCAAAAAACTGCCAAAGCAATAAAAATATAAGATCATAGCTCTCTAGGGAAAAGAAAAAACTAAAATCTACTTCTACTGCATAAAATTAGTTACTTAAAATAAAATTTTATTCAGTTGCAATTTCTGAGATAAACAATAGGTAGTATTTACCAAATAAATGCTTGCTAAGTATCAGCCACAACGTTAAGTTACTGTGCCTGTTAAGCCTTACAACACCGTATGAGATTCTTTAGAACACCATTTTAGAGACTAGGAGAGTGAAATTTGAGCAAGATTAAAGAATTTTCTAAGTCACACAGCTACACTGTCCCCTTGAATCCTGGCCCTTAAACAGTAGAGGAGACATCTTTACGTGTGTAAGAAAAATACCCATATTTTACCAGCTAATGAGACTGCACAGCTTTTAAGTCAGGAAAATATATTTAAAATGAAAATCTGGCTTTGTCCCCAAATTTTTAAGGTATTCAACAGCCAAATTTAAAATCTTCATCTTATATTTTCAGAGGTCAAAAACAGAAGTCAAAAACTGTGATCTGTACAAATCAGCAGGGAGAGGTTAGCACAAGGAGTAGAAATGGAGGAACTGTGTTAAACGCAGAATCTCCTCTTTGGGGAAGAGACCGAGAACATTCTCCTCCTGTAAATTCAAAACTGGAAATAAGAAAAAGGAAGGTAAAGAAGAAAATCAGTATTAGTACATCTTCAATAATGCTGCTTCACGAATGGGTGATAAACAGATAAACATTGAATAGACAAACGCTGTTAGTTTTACACTTGTAACTTACCTAGGTTTCTCTTGAGTGATTAAGATTTTTACTTTATTAAGAGCCTTCTTCGCCCCTGTGGCTGCAGCCAGCTTGTTATGAGCTGGACTAGAGTGTGGGCTGGATATGTAAACTTTTTTCCCAGGGCCTGAGGGAGGCTTGGATGGAGAGAAGTCTGAGATGAAGACAATACCCTCGCTGGTGAGCACTATATTGAGAGAAGCAAAATTCTGATTAATCAAGTTTAGCACAGAGTTCTATTCCAATATAAGTATGAAAGCAAGGTAATGATAATTTTAGTAATACAGAGCTGGCAGTGTAATGTAGTCATAACATAACCAGAATGTTCTCCAAGTTGAAGTCAAACAGGTGGCCCATTACAATTCATCAGAGGCCTCCAAGCTCAGCGTTCTAAATTAATGTTTTATATTAAAAAGATACCAGACGGTTACTGGCAGAAAGAACCAATGTTTGTTCTTCCAAATAAATTCAGTGCATGAACTTTCATTAAAAACCTTTCCTCATTATATCTGTTAACTTCAAAATCCAAAGACTTTTTAGAATATAAAATTCACAGAAGAAAAATAATCCCATATATAGGAGACTCCACATATCACACTTAGCTAAGTTCAAATATTTGATGTGATACTAATTTTTTATGATTATCATGAGCTACTGAATCTAAACGTATTTCCTTTTTCTTCTGGGGCATCAGATTGAACCTTAGGAAGTATGAGAGTATTCTTTTTTTCTTTCTATCTAGAGTAAAAACTGAGCGCTAGCAATGACCTACTAAATGAATGTACAGGAAACAGAAATACTCAAGAAGGCAGCACCGCATTTACCAACACAAATTACGCCTTTTTATGACTGAAAAATAACCTCCCTCAAAACTGGGGCCCATACAAGGATATCTAAGCGGAGAAATCTTATCTACCCTGGCTCCCTGCAGACAGGGAGGCTGCCTTAAGCAGACAGAGCGAAGAAGTATTCAAGAGTTACGACAGCCCCAGCTTACGACAGCCCCAGCACATTCAATAGGAGTAAAGCAAAGATGTTAGGTGAACTGACGCTTTGAAACATACCGGGCTTTCATCGACCAAATTACAGAGACGCGGTTAAGTTAGCCTGAGGCCTTATCTCCTTTTGAGAGGACAGAACTCACCTTCTGAGGTCTCATTCATTCCCCATTTTTGTGATGCCCTCCCTCCCAGCGTGGACCGGCTCACGCAGCCCTCCTCCGCATCCCCACAGCACCGCACAAACTAGGGAGCGAGTTCCTATACGCATACGGAAACATGCAAAGCCTAGCCACACGCTACTGGAGCTCCGCGGCCACGCTGCCCACTTTAGTTTCTGCTTGTGCACCCTTCTCTTCCTTCTTCAACACACAAATATACACTCAGTAAGAACACATACGCTGGTAGATAAAAGTCAGAACTCTGAGTCGTTCAAATTCAGGGAAAACATTCTTTACCGCAGCTAATTCCCTTACCTCTTTCCAGTTTCCGATCGAATTTCAAAATGAAGCCTATTCTGACCACTTCATCTAATCCAACAAGAAGCCCATCCCAGTCCCCCACCCCCATTCCCCTTCATTTCCTTTATGCCTGGCATGTAGTGATAGCTCAAGAAATACCTGTCAGATAATTGAGTAAAAAATCTTTCGTAAATCATTTAGTTACAAAAATGCATGTCTGACAACAAATCTAGTTTTTAGATCAGCAGCTCAGAGAAATGTCAAAAGCGCACTGGCAAGAAGCATCTCTGGAAGAACAAACTCCCTTGGGCTTATTCTGCTCCTCACATGCGTCTGTCTAGGACACTCAAGACACGTGGCCTGAATTTAAACGATTTTTTAAAAAGAAAAACTGAAGTTGGCCACATACTAAATGAAACTCTTGACTCAGACTCTTTAAATGTTCCTAGAAAAACAAATTTCATTAAGCCTGAATTAGCACAGCACAGCACCTCTCTCTCCCTCCCTAATCTATTTACGAATTCAACACAGCGAAAGTACAGCTTGCTGATTTAAATTTCTAACCAACAAAACACTTGCAAATGATATGGGATTATGATTTAGTATCTGTTTTAGGAGCTGCAGATATATGGACTTCTCCGCTTCGCTCAGTGGTTTTAACATCATTGATGTACCATGCAGGTTGTGCGTATGTTACGTATACGGCATTAACTATATTATGAAGAACTTATTTTCCACCAGAGACTACTACTCACAAGTTAAATGTGAGGGATCAAAAGGGTCAAAAGAAAAAGAAAGAATGTTATCTGCATAGCTCTTCTTCCACAGTTTGGTGCCGGTATCTGCATTCCAAAGCACAATATAATTGGGTGGATGGATAGCAAGGAGTAAATCTCTGGAAGCATCTTGATTCCACAACCACTGAACATCTGTAAAGACCGGATAAAGGCAAAGTTCAGAAATCACTTCAGAACACTTGGCTAATATATCCTTGACATTTACTTTTGTTTTTTTCATAATCCTTAAGTCTAACTTCCCCTCTCTCTATGTTGCATATATGTGTATTTATGTCAAGAATGAACAGGAAAAGTGCAATTTTATGTATAAATGAGCTGTCTGGACATTAGAACCTTGAGGTCAACATTTTCAAATTACTTCAAAGAAAATACAAGACAGTTTTCACTAATCATTACTTAAAACTTTGTGGCTTGGACTGTCCTGGCCATGATCAAAGTCATATTCTCCTTACATTTTTGTGTAATTACTTAATAGAACTTTGCAGTGTTTCATATTTATTCTCACAAAATAAACAATAAATATCTAGTTCAGCACCTAGTACAAAGCACTCGACAAAAAAGTTTTAAATGACTATTTAAAAAATTCATTCACTCAGGAAAGCCACTCAGTCAAAGCCTGGAATCTAAAGAATACTGTACTGGTTTTAAGTCAATAACATAAACAAGCAAATGATCTACAGGCAAATGAAAATAAAATTTGGATCATCTCTCGATTAACAGAAAGCAAGCACTGAGGGCTAATTCAGAATAGCAGTTCAGCCAAGTTTACGTCTATTATAGCTTAGATTACACGACTGTTTACAGCAGCTTCATTTTTCTCATCATGCTTGATTGAAGTCAATGTTAAAATCAGCGCAATTTACGGAAGCACAGATCAGCTGATATTTGAGGAAATAGGTACAGAAATACACTGACAAGGAAAAGAAAGCTAGATTCAGATCAACAGAAAAGGCTAAACACAATCAAGCATTAAAACTGGGAAGTGACAAAATTAAAGAGGGAAAAAACCATTCTAAGAGCAAGTGTATTAACACAAACACTTTGCGGAGCACAGACTTTCCTCACCCTGAATAGGTTTGGCATGCTCTTGGATCTCACACTGAGCTACTCCCGCTGCTACATCCCAAACGATGATCTTTCCATTGACATCAGCAGAAGCTAAGCGCAAGGAATATGGTGAGCCAATGTTATGGTGATAATTTTCCCTGGCCCATTTAACCTAGTATCAAGAAGAAATCAAATCAAGTAAATACTTGTACTGGATGAAACTAAACACAATTTTCATAAAACATCAACCAGAACCCAAACTACAGTCTGCACTCATGTTACAAAAATATTTAGAAAGAATAAACAGGAAACTGGTTTCTGTCTCAAAAGTCAGACTTTTATTATTTCTGATTTTTTTTAAGAGTTGCCATACAATCATCAGATCTAATCATGACAAGACATCTAAAATCCTAAACTGCTAAGTAGAATGGTTTTCCATTTTCTCCTCTCCTAATTAAGAGGAGACCACGAAGAACTACCAAAGCCTTGCAAAGGGAAAAAAAAAAAAAAAAAGCAAGCAAAAGACCTCTAACTGTCCTTTTCCTAAAATTGGGGGAAAAAATGTTAATTTTTCCTCTTTAAAAAAAAAAAGGTATGCTTCATACCTCGAGCAACATCTTGAGAGGAATTTTTTAAATACAAACCACAAGAATTCTGGCACACATCTGGATAACCCTGAGCATTAAATACTGATGGTTAGAGGCAGGAATAAAACACACGGTCATTACTTTACCCGAAGCCATGGCCTTCTGTGGCCAAGTCTCCCCTCAGTCCTCGCTCAGCATCCAGTTGTTTTCTTCAAAGCATTTTCCAAACAACAACTGGCAATTGCTTTATTTGTCCTGTTCTGACCTATCACCAACCCATGAACTGTAAGCTCCACTGGGCAGGATCACAGGCCTTGGTCACATTTCTTTCCCCAGACATTAACACAGCACCAAAGCTAGTGCTCAGCAAGTCCGTGTTTAATGAGTGAACCCAAAAGCCACAGAATCTTCCAATATATATATAAACATCTGCACATAGACACTTGTGTGTATATATGTAAACACACTTATACCTAATGCTAAGGCAAGGGAAGTATGAAACCAGTTCCTACAGCATTCACGAAAAAGACAGAAACAAAACGTTTTGTGAACTTGAGGGTTGAGAAGGCTTAAAATTCTACTGTAATGCATCTTTTCCTCAGGCCAGAATTTTTTTTTTTTAATAAAATAGATGTGTATAAGTGTGCACATGCATATATGCTTGAATGTGTTTATGTGTATGTTTATATTTATTTGGTGTGTGTGAATACAGTCAGTCCTCATTATTTACAGATGCTTATGTATTGTGTTTGCCTCCTCACTAAAATTGATGCTTTTATTTAGAAAAAAAAATCAGTATTTGCAGGGCTTTCATGGCCATTCAGATACATGCACAGGGGTGAAAATTGCCAGGTGAAACAAAATGTTGCCTCAGCTCTCATAATGCAAACAAGGGTTGTTGTTTTTTAATTTATTTTTTTAATTTTACATACAAGTTAGTTACCATAGGGTGATATTATGATTTCAGGAGATTCCAGTGATTCATCCCCTACATAAAACACCCAGTGCTCATCCCAGCAAGTGTCCTCCCTAATGCCCCTTACCCATTTGGCCCATCCCCCCACTCCCCAAACCCCTTCAACAACGTTCTGTTTGTTCTCTATATTTAAGAGTCTTTTATGTTTTGTCCCCCTCCTTGTTTTTATATTACTTTTGCCTCCCTTCCCTTATGTTCATCTGTTTTGCATCTTAAATTCCTCATATGAGTGAAGTCATATGATATTTGTCTTCCTCTGACTGGCGATTTTGCTTCGCATAATACCCTCTAGTTCTATCCACGTGGTTGCAGTGCAAAACAAGTGTCTGTTTTATGCTTTATTTAGCACCATGCTTTTTTGTATTTTTGTGGTTTTTTTTTTTCTTGAGGATTTCACTGTTCAAATTCAAAATGGTCCCCAAGCACAGTGCCCAAGTACCACCTAGTGGTCCTAAGCACGAGAAGCTGTGATAGGCCTGACAAAAAAAACACGAGATAAACTCTGTTCAGACGTGAGAGTTCAGCTGGGGGTTCAATGTTAATGAATCAACAAAAACACATATGAAACACGGTTATATACTGATCAGTCTGATGAAAATGTTATAACAGGAGGCTCACAGGAACCTAACCTGTATTTCCCCCAGAAATAATCAACATTTCAGTATTCACTAATTTCAGCGTTTGCAGCAACTTTATAGAATAAAACTATCACAGATAAGAATTGACTGTATGTATGTACTTAAGTGCTTGAATTCCATTTATGTAAACTCCAAGCAGAGAGAGAGAGAGAGTGTGTGTGTGTGTGTGTGTGTGTGTGTTTAAAAGCACCTAGATATATGATAATCTAACTGCTAAAAACTAATGATAAGGAGAAAATCTTGAAGGCAGCCAGATGAGAAAACATACAGTGCATATAGAGAAATAAAGATAAGAATTTCTCTCAATAATTATGCAAGCCGGAAGGCAGTGGAATATCTTTAAAGCATTATAAGACCAAAAAAAACCAAAAACAAAAACAAAAAAAAAAACTGATGAAATACCTTTATAGACAAACAAAAACCAAGAGAATCAACCTATACTAGATATACACCTCAAGAACTTTAAGGAGTTTCTTCCAGCAAAGGGAGTACAATACCAGACTGAAACATGGATCCACACAAAGAAGTGAACACTCCAGAAATGCCAAAAAGATAGGGGAGGGTGTGAGAGAGATAACCTATTTTTCTCAAAATAAAATCCTATACCTAACATTAGACTTAATGGTGAAAGACTGAATGCCTGCCCTCAGACTCAGGAACAAGACAAGAGTATTTTCTCACTATTCCTATTCATTACAATAGAGGTCCAAGCCAATGCAATATGATACAACAAGAAAAAAAAATAGAAGACATCACAGATTATCAATGAAAAAACTAAACTGTTATCTGCAGATAACATGACTGTCTATGTAAAAAGTGGCCCCAGAGCTACTAGGTCTAATGAGTTTATTAGCAAGATCGCGAGACATAAGTCAATATATAAAAATCATCCGCATTTTTCCCTACTTCATATTATATATAAAAATTAACTCAAAATGCATTACAAATCTAAATCTAAGAGCTAAAACTTTAAAATTTCTTAGAAGAAAACAAAGGTGTAAATTTTTTTTTTTTTTTTTTTTTATTTCTAGGAGAGAGAGAGACAGCATGAACAGGGGAGGGTCAGAGAGAGAGAGGGAGTCACAGACTGAAACAGAATCCAGGCTCCGAGCTGGCAGTCAGCACAGAGCCCGACGCGGGGCTCGAACCCACGAACTGCGAGATCATGACCTAAGCGAAAGTCGGACGCTTAACCGACTAAGCCACCCAGGCGCCCCTAAATCTTAACAATGGAAAAAAACAAAAGAAAAATATACATATTGGACATCAAAATTAAAAACTTTCATGTTTTATTGGACACCATCAAGAAAGTGAAAGACAACTTATAGAATGAGAGAAAATATTTACCAACCATGTATCTCATGAGACTTCTATGTAGAATATATAAAGAATTCTCACTCCATAATGAAAAGAAAATACAATTTTAAAATGGGCAAAGGACTAGACACGTCTCAAAGAAGACATACAAATGGCCAATTAACACATGAGAAGATGACCAACATCATTAGCCACCAGAAATGCAAACCAAAACCACAATGAGAACCACATCACACCCAATACGATGGCTACAACCAAAAGGACATATAATAACTAACATTGGTGAGGATGTAGAGAAATTGGAACCCTCATATACCGCTAATAGGAATGTAAAATGGTGCAGCCTCTTTGGAAATAGTCTGGAAGTTCCTAAAAAAGTTAAACACAGAGTTACCACATGAATCAGCAATTCCACTCCTCAGTACATACCCAAGAGAAATGAAAATACATAATCTGCATGAAAACTTGCACATGTATGTCCATAGTAGCATTATTCTTAATACCTAAAACGTTGGAAATACCCATATGTTCATCAATACATAAATGTGGTATACTCAGTAGAATCCTATTCAGCAATACAAAGGAATGGAGTGCTCATACGTGCTAAAGCATGGATGTACCCAGAGTGAGAGATGAAAGAAGCTAGGCACAAAAGTCCACATGTTGGATTAGTTCATTTATACGAAATGTCTAGAATAGGCAAATCTACAGAAAGTATTCTCCTGGATACCTAGGGATGAAGGAAATGAGGGATTAGAGACAGCTACTAACAGGTACTGGGGTTCTATTCAGAGTGATGACACTGCAGTGATGGCCACACGATTCTGGAACACATTAAAAACCATGGATACTGTACACGACAAATGGGTGAATTTTATGGTAGGAGTGTCTCAATAAAGCTGTTACCAAAAACAAACCAAAACCCCCAAATCTCTAGCTCTAATCCTTTCCCCTAAAATTTCAGATCACTGTAATTCAAAAGTCAATTGCACCAGGTGTCTGAGACTTTGCATGTTAAGAACTTAAGCTTACCGATTTCACACCTACTCGATTTCACACCTACTCATAGCAACATTATCATTCACTTATTCAAAGAGAACTTGGAATCATTCTGGCCTCTGACTCTCCTTAAACTGATTACTATAAAGGCTATCAAGTTTACTTTTTTTTTGAGAGAGAGAGAGAGAAAACACACAAAGTAGAGGGGAAGAGAGAATCCCAAGCAGGCTCCATGTCCAATGCAGAGTCCCACGAAGGGCTCAATCCCACAACCTTGAGATCATAACCTGAGCTGAAGTCAAGAGTCAGACACTTAAACCGACTGAGCCACCCAGGCTCCCCCTATCGTTTACTTCTTAAGCAGTAAGTTTACTTAAGTTTTCTCCTGACGATGACTCCTTCATGTCTCAGCTTTGAGACCCTTAGAATTTCCTGCTAAAATCACTGCAAAACTCTCCTAAATGATCTCACTGCCCCATCTTGCCTTTTCTCCAAGAAATCCCACACTGCTGCCAGAGTAAGTCTTTCCAAGATGCCAACAGAACCTTATCAACTGCCTACTTAAAAATCCAAATTCCTTCAGAACCTTCTAACATTCTCGGGACAGATGAATTTCTCTGGCTGCCTCCTCTCCCATCACCCCTTTAGGCACATCCCGCCTTTTAGCTATCTTTACATGCCTACCTACCTTTGTGCTTATTCTTCCTTTTTCCTGGGGTGCTCCCTCCCCAATTCTTCACTTGCTAACTACTGTTTACCAGTTCCTAAACTGGAAAGACTTCTGTGACCCTCCCCTGATCCCCAAACTAGGGGATATGTAGCTCCTTTGTCTTCGCACAGAGTTCACTTATCAAAGCGTATTTGTATTTCCATTGTTCCTCATTAGACAATGAACTGCTGGAGGGCTTTCATCTCTAAATCCTTAGCATATGTTAAGTGCTCAAAACTTAGTATATGCTAAGCATTCTGGTAAATGGTAGAATTGGTGTGTTATCCATCAGCTTTAAAATCACCTAAAAGCTAGTATTTTTTTTGTTTGTTTGCTTATTATTGAGACAGAGAGAAACAGAGCATGAATGTCGGAAGGGCAGAGGGAGAGGGAGACACAGAATCCGAAGCAGGCTCCAGGCTCTGAGCTGTCAGCACAGAGCCCGACACGGGGCTCAGACTCACGATGAGATCATGACCTGAGCAGAAGTTGGACGCTTTACCAACAGAGCCACCAAGGCGCTCGGAGAGCTGGTATTTAATAGTTCATCTTGGATTTGGGGCGCCTGGGTGGCTTAGTCGGTTAAGCGGCCGACTTTCGCTTAGGTCATGATCTCGCGGTTCGTGGGCTCGAGCCCCGCGTCGGGCTCCGTGCTGACTGCCAGCTCAGAGCCTGGAACCTGTTTCAGTCTGTGACTCCCTTTCTCTCTGACCCTCCCCTGCTCACGCTGTCTCTCTCTCTGTCTCCTAGAAATAAATAAAAAAAAAAATAAAAATAAAAAAAAATAAAAATAAAAAAAATAGTTCATCTTGGATTGCCATTAAATCACACACACACACACACACACACACACATATGAATATGGAAATACTAGGTTACCCCAATAAATCATTATATTTAAAAACTATTCAACATTTATACGTATGACTTGAGAATCTAGTGATATTTAAAACGTCTGAATAGGCCTATGTTAAAAAGGGTGAAAGTGGAATGTGACTTACCTTGACCACATCAGCTTTATGTTTTTCTAAAACTTGAAGAGTTTGGGCAGTATTGGAATCAATCACTACCACAAGCGAGTGACATCCATAAGCAATTAAACCTTGCCAGCCCCTAACAAAACAGGGATATTAAAATTTTAGTACAAAACAAAGACTTAACTTCTCTCCTGCCAAGAGACAGGCTAAAATAAATCATAAATCTAATATGTACTACCATCGACAAAATTATTATTTAAGCATAAAGGCCACTACTTTACCTTTTCCCATTTAAATAAAAAGTCTAGCTAACTGAAAAATGTTGACATCTGTCTCTCATTTGGATAAAAAAGAAATTTCTGAGAGACATGCATATATAGCCGTAAGCATGTATAAAGCAACACTGGACAGGAGGGTTCAGTCCCCTTGTGAACATTCCCTGCGGCCCCAGCTACAGAATCCTGCTTTCTATCTCAGGGTTCAAGTTCAGAGTTGCAGTGCAGGTTCACAGTGAAAAGGTAAAGGTGAGATGACAGGTAAGGAAACAGACGCCTTGCGCGGCGTCTGGCAAGCTGTTGAATAATTAAAGGGAAGAAACAGGTATAAGAAAGAGAGGAGAAAAGGCAAATTGGGGGAGAGGAAGTGGGCAGGGGAGCCGACGGTGGAGGGAGACAAGCTGGAAACGGGCAGGAAGGGAAAGGGGAATGGGATGGAGGTGTGGGCGGGGAGAGCAAAAAGAAACAATTTGGGAGAAACAGGGCAACTGTATTTGCACAGCTCGGGCATTTACTCCTTTTATAGGAGCAACCTAAACCCAGCATTAGAAGAAAGTCTCTAGTGTGTAGGCAGCCCCGGGGCTTGGCGAGGCCAAATTAACCAGGGGGATGGAACCGTTCTTTCCCCTTCCCCTACACACTCAGGGCCGAGCCCGGCCGCCTCGAAGCGCGGCGCCCTCACCAGTCCACCGCCGCCTTGTTGTGAGCATTGAGGGCCCCGGTGAGGGTGCGCGCGGACACCTTGAAGTTCACCGTGAACGGCAACATCGCCTCGGCTAAATCCGGCCCTCGGCGCCCACCTGCAACCAGGAAGCGGCGGCCACTGCGCTTCCGTTCCAGGCAGAGTCCGGGTGGCTCCTAGAGCGCCGCCGTTTGGTTCCGTCGGATGCAAGGTTCCGCCGCCGTCTTCAGGTTCCGCGCTCCTCGGTTCAGTCTCTTTCAGGGTCCGGCAGCTCAGGTCTCGCTACCTGTTGGTGTGGGGATGCGGCTGCTTTCAATCACGTCTGTTTGCTTTACCCTGAGACCGCACTGGCCTCTGTGCCCTGCTGGAAATCGTGAAAAGCAAGAGCTGAAAATCCCGACTAGCTTTTCTGACTTTGATCTGTTAAATTAGGACTGCTACCAAATGCCAGGCCCTGTCCTAGGCATCAGCAGTGTAGCGAAGAGGAGACTGTTCGCTCTCAAGAAGTTTATAAAACAAATATAGGAATACGATTGGGATTTAGAAATATGGAATGGATAGAATGGATGAGATGAATGGCTCTAATGTAAACAATTTCTAAGTATGGAGAACACTGCGTATCTGATCTTGAAAATATTTGAAAAAATACATTACCCCTGAGGCCACCTGTCAGCTTGCGTGCTTGTTGGGGTAGCTTTCATTTTGCAGGTTTTCCTCTGCAGCTCTCCTTCAAATCAAACTTCATCTCTCTCTCTCCTCTGTGCTCAGCACATCATCTGTACTGTTGATCAATAAGAAGAGGTTTGTAAAGCAACTAAAGGATTTATTTGGGGTTTCAGGGATTGTAATCCACAGGACATAAGATCAACTCAAATCAAAAGTCTGCTCTGAATTCCCAGGGAGCGGGAGTGCACTCTTATAAAGGCAAAAACCTCAAGGTTCCATAACTTGTTTTGAAAGAATTAAAATTGGTGCTGGCAGAGTTTAAGCTGACCATCTGGTATACTATTGGCAATTTATTTATTTATTTTTATTTCTAGGAGAGAGAGAGAGAGACAGCGTGAGCAGGGGAGGGTCAGAGAGAGAGGGAGTCACAGACTGAAACAGGCTCCAGGCTCTGAGCTGGCAGTCAGCACAGAGCCCGACGCGGGGCTCGAACCCACGAACCACGAGATCATGACCTGAGCGAAAGTCGGACGCTCAACCGACTAAGGCACCCAGGCGCCCCTACTATTGGCTATTTAGCTAACAAGGGTTATATTATCTTTAAGTTGGTTCAAAATAGAAGGATGTATTCCCGGAGGTGGTGGAGTTGTGACTGACAAAAGTCAAAAGTTCCTATATTCCGAGGATTGAAACAGGAGAGGTGCATAGACCCTACCATTTCCATGTCCTTTCCACTCTGTTTGGAATGACTCTCTTAACAGTCCTTACTTTATTTTGAGTCTTTCACATTGCCCTTTACTGTAACACTCGACATGATCTCTCTCCAGCAAAAATCCATCTTTTTGCAGATGTCCATTTTTTCCCCAATGCATTCAACAAAAGGTACAAAATAATTGGTAATTTTGTTATTACGGGTTTTTGTTGTCCATCTTATCGCTCTTAGAAAACAACTTTCTCAAAGATCACCTCCAATACCATCTTAGCTGTTAAAGCCAATGAACTCCTTTTGTCACTTAGTTGCTCTCCGACAACTCCTTTTTTTTTTTAAATTTAAATATTTTTATTTATTTCTAGGAGAGAGAGAGAGAGAGAAAGAGGCAGCATGAGCAGGGGAGGGTCAGAGAGAGAGGGAGATACAGACTCTGAAATAGGCTCCAGGCTCTGAGCTGGCAGTCAGCACAGAGCCCGACGCGGGGCTCGAACCCAGGAACCGCGAGATCATGACCTAAGCGAAAGTTGGACGCTTAACTGACTAAGCCACCCAGGCGCCCCTCTCCGGCAACTCTTGCTACTTCCCTTCCCTTCCTGCCCACATCCTTCCCTACTGATGTATTTGGGGGCAACCAGAGATGCCCATAACCGCAGGTCTACATTTATCACTCCCTTAGTACAAATCTTTGATGTTTCCTGTGACTGGCTCCCAAAATTCATTCTCCCCTTGTTTCATAGAAACAGAACCACAATTTGTAGCTGAGCACGTTGTCACTCCATTAAATGAATATATATTCCAGCTTCCTGACAACTAGATCAAGCCATGAGACTAAATTCTGGCCAATGTGATATAAGTAGAAGTACTGTGTAGTGACCTCTGAGAAATCACTCTTCTGTGCTATTCTTCTGTGTTATTTTAATATATATACCCCATGTGATTGTTATCTGTGTATATTTCTGTCTAGCAGGGGAAAGTAACACATTTTTAGTCAACTGTAATATAGGGGAATAAATACACCCTGGTAGACTTAGAGCTCCTTTCAGAAAGGAACCAAATTCCAATATTTCCTTCTCCCCAATGCCCAACACTTCTCTAGCATGCAGTTGATCCTCAATAAATGATTAATGGAGCAGGAGCTTCAAATGGCCATAAGCATAAGGTCAATCAGGATTGAGGTGACAATGAGGAGTCAGTGATGGCACTCACAGATGGAAAAGGGCAGCAAGTAACCCTCTTGGAGGAAGAGGGATTAATTAGTTTAAGTCTGTAAGCTACCTTGAGAACATGAATGTTGAATATTCAGGGCAAGGATGGACGACCAGCTGGGGCTGGGACAGCAATATGTCTCCCATGGTATGAGAGTGTGAATTAAATATGTTAATAGGATTTTATGGCCTTCTCTGAAACATCTGTCTTGGCCAGTGTGGAGACAGAATATTGGACACACTGGACTATTGATCTCCTTAATAGGACAGAACCTGCTCCTCTTCCATGTCTGAAAAACTACTTATTTCACCCCATGCCCATGCCAGAAGACATCAATTCCAAAGCATGGTAATAGGGCCCAGAGCATCCCTCCACTGCTATGTCCTTTGCATCCCTAAACTAGAACAAGTTTTTTCTCTTTCTTTTAGAGTTGGTGGAGATAAGAGCACAGATGACCTTTGAACAACATGAGTTTGATGTAGATTTTTTCCCAGCAAATATAGGACTGTAAATGTATTTTTCCCTTCCTCATGATTTTCTTAAAAATATTTTCTTTTCTTGGGGCACCTGAGTGGTTCAGTCAGTTGAGTGTCCTAATCTTGATTTTGGCTCAGGTCATGATCTTAGGGTCCTGGGATCAAGCCCCACATCAGGCTCCAGGCTGAGCATGGAGCCTGCTTCAGATTGTCTCTCTTTCCCTCTGCTCCTCTCCCCTGCTCATGCTCTCTCTCTCTCAAAATAATTAATAATAATAATAATAATAATTTTCTTTTCTCTGGCTTACTTTATTGTAAGAATACAGTATAGAATACATATACACAGTTTGCATTAATCATCTGTTTATGGTATTGGTAAGTCTTCTAATCAACAGTGGGCTATTAGTAGTGAAGCTTTCTATGGGGATCCAAAATTTATATGCAGATTTTCAACTGCACTGGGGGTCGGCGCCCTAAACCCCTCATTTTTCAAGGGTCAAGTATTTTGTGATATTTATGATTGTTATTCTGCTCAGGACAGGGGAAGCAGAGGAAAGGGATGAAGATGGAAATAATAAATAACTGAACAAATCACTTACTTCATAAACTTTCCAAGGTCACATCAGAAAGAACCCTGTGGTGGCACCTGGGGTGGGTGTGGGGCTCAGTCAGGTAAGCATCCAACTCTTGACTTTAGCTCAGGTCATGATCTCACAGTTTGTGAGTTCAAGCTCCACATCGGGCTCTACACTGATAGTGTGGAGCCTGCCTGGGATTCTCTCTCTCTCCTACCTCTGCCCTCTTTCAAAATAAATAAATAAACATTTAAAGAAACTTAAGAAAAATAGCCCTGGGTAAGTAGATCTGAGTATGGATGGAAATGTTGAAGGCGAAGTTGAAGGCAAAACCTTACTGCTGAGCACTCACAACATGTCAGATATGATGATCTGATATGATGATCCACCCGGTACCTGCATCATCTCACTCAATCGTCTCTAAGTTACAAGACTATGATCACAAATGTCCTATGGATGACAAAACTGAGCCTCACAGAGTTGTTTGAAGTTATACAGCCAGCAGAAAGCAGAGCCAGCACTGGAACCCAGGTGAGTCTGATTCCAAAACTTGTGCTTTTGACTACCGACAATACCACGCTGTCCTCTCTGCCACGACCCACTCCACAGCCCAGTTGCAATGAATTCTAGCTGCCTGGGTAGCACTGGATTAAACCACAACAACACAGATTTATAAAGATAGAATTCATATACCCACAATTCATCTATTTAACTTACACAATTTGGTGATGTTCCCAGAATTTTGCAAACATCATCACACTTCATTTTAGAATGTTTTCATCACTTCATAAAGAAACCTTGTACCCATTAACAGTCACTCTCCATATCTCCCCAACCTGCTTGCCCCCCTTCCCACCCCTAGGCAACCATATGTCTCCATAAACATGTCTCTTCTGGACATTTCATATACATGGGATCATACACCATGTAGCCAATTGTACCTGGATTCTTACTCTTAGCATCATGTGTCCAGGATCTGTTCATGTTGAAACATGTATCAGTACTTTATTCCTTTACTTTGTTGAATAAAATTTCACAGTTCAAACATGCCACTTTTTATTTATCCGTTCACCTCTTGCCGTCCTGACACAGCCTCAGACATAGGCTGTTTGAGCTGTCGGGCAAGCTCTGACCTGTGCTCCGCTAGGAGCCATGGGCAGGGACAGCTGTCCTGTGAACCACATCCTGCCTACTGCAGTAGATGCTGCTCAGGTCTCACCTCTGGTGGTCATGAGGATTGGCTTTTATTTATTTTTTCTTAAAGTTTATTTATTTTGAGAGAGAGCGAGAGAGAGAGAAGGGGAGGGGCAGAAGGAGAGAGAAAGAGAGAGATTGAGAGAGAGGGAGACAGAGAATCCCAAGCAGGCTCTGAGCTGTCTGTGCAGAGCCTGATGTGGGACTTGAGCCCATGAACCATGAGATCATGATCTGAGCCAAAATCAAGAGTCGGACACTTAGCCCACTGAACCACCCAGGCACTCCAGGGATTGGCTTTTAAATGAGTCACGGCTACAACCCGAGTGTCTTTCAGAATGATGTTACCTAGTGTCTCTTCCAGGCCTAGGTCCCTTGAGTTCCGTTCTCGGGCTGTGTCCTCACTCAAAACCTTCTCTGGGCGTCGGTCATTCAAGCCCCCCACCAACTGGGGCACCAATATGTGCCAAGACATTTACTGCATTTGTTATTTTCTTTATAATATTGGCATTTTAAAGTTATTTTGAGAGACAGAGAGTGGGGGAGGGATGCAGAGAGAGAGAGAGAGAGAGAGAGAGAGAGAGAATCTCAAGCAGGTTCCACACTGTCAACATGAAGCCTGATGTGGGGCTCACACTCATGAACCATGAGATCATTCCCCTCACCGAAGTTGGATGCTTAGCCAACAGAGCCACCCAGGTGCCCCTATAACATTGGTATTCTGAATTGATCATTTCTTTATTATTTAAATGAAAGCACTTGAATTCCAAATTAAACCTGATTTGTTAGTGGTGGGTATCACGAACTCCATGTTCTAGATGAAGGAACTTAACCTCAGACAGGTTCAGTGACTTACCCAAGACCACACTTCTAGCCAGGGGCATAGGGGAAGCTCCTATGTTTTCTCATCCAAAGCCAGGGCTCTGTCCAGGATGCAGAGTTGCTCCACATGAGATATAGGAATGGTTGTAAAATTCTCGAGGGGATGGAATGAGGCCTGGGAGTGGACACTTAGCACAATCAAAATATTTTAAAAGAATGGCACCCAGTTATGTGGACATAGTTGGAAGAAGATTGGGTGACTGGCCAAATGGGAGGGAGTTCTGGACTAATAGCCTAGACTTGGCATCTATTCGTCTTTCCTCGGATTTTTCTTTAAACACCTTCCACCCACCCCTTACTTTTGTTGAGAATGATCATCAACCTGATTTATTATTCGGCTACTGTCCTTACTGATCACCTTGCATGTATACATACTACAGGTATGGGGAGCTTGGGTGGCTCAGTCAGTTAAGCTTCTGATTCTTGGTCGGCTCGGGTCATGATCTCATGGTTCCTGAGTTCGAGTCTCATGTCAGGGTCTGCACTGACAGTTTATTTGAGGTTTATTAGACTAAAGGATGTTTCTGAGAAGAGCAGTCATGATGAAATGGATTTCTTCCAAGTAAGTCATGTGAGAGATGCGCTTCTCTTATACTGTTAGCACAGGAGGGGTGGTTGGGTGTTGCTTCAGATCAGGAGGGCTTTGCAGGTAGACAGGCAGGCAGACAAGAGCTCTGGTCTGGCCCTGTCACCCTGAGCTCTGTGAATGGGTGATTTTAGGGCATAAAAATACTACATGTAAGATTCTCCAATGTAATGGCTGTTCTGGTTATTAAGGATGAGGACTCACATCACCTTTTCTCTCTCAGTGGCCCATTCTGGTCCTTTATCTCTTTCCAGCTGGTCTACATAATTGACCTGCCAGTATAGCTCATTCCGGGGCCACCTAGGTTCTGACACTGTGTGTTTACCCAGTTATTGGCTGTTTTTTTGAAAGGAAGAATAAACTAGAGGGCTTTCTTATTCGATTTCTTCATCAATTTTATTAGTCCAAGTAAACAGCACCTTTAAAAATGTGTAGAATAGCATTTCATAAGTTAGATTAAGCTAACAAGATTGTATCTGGTACATGATAATGATTTCTGTGGGGGAAAATGATTCTATTGATTTCTTCTCTTAACGAGCTTGGACTTTGGTGGAAATGGATTGTGAGATGCTCTAACAGGTTTAAGGACTTTTTGATGTTGTCTGGTCTTCTGCAGAATCCACTAGTTGTTGCAATTAAAAATAAATGCCAGTTTTCATCTGTGAACTTTGAATCTCTGAGTTTTATACTTGTGTTTCTGCCCAGGGTAGATGAACAACTTATCATTCAAATCTATCTTGTAATGAAGCTTGAGTGTGGACAGGCTGAATCAAGAGGCTGAAATGACAGCAGAAAACCAAGGGGCTCATAGCACTCAGACCTACACTGAAAGTGTTTGCTCAGAACAATCTCATTTTACTCTTTTGAAATATGAAGAACAAGATAATTTTTAGAAATGTATCTATAACCTTCATCTGCTAATGTATTTATTTTTATTTACACATTTTCTCCCTGTTGTTCAAATGAAGATGTATTTTACATAGTTGTATAATACACATACATCTTGTCAATCTTTTCCTTTGAACATTCTATCAAAATTATATTTATAAGATTTATATAGTCATCATTACCATTTGAACGATTTCACAATATTTGGTAGAGTGGATTTATTTAGCTATTCCACCCTTACCTGGTATTTAAGTTATTTCCATTTTGTTAAATGTTTATTTACTTTTGAAAGGAGGGAAGGGTGGGGAGGGGAGGGACTGAAGCAGGCTCTGCACTGACAGCAGAGAGCCCGAAGTGGGGCTCAAACTCATGAGCTGCGAGATCATGACCTGAGCCAAAATCAGATGCTCAACTGACTAAGCCATCCAGGTGCCCCTATTTCCAATATTTTAAATAATGAAGGTAAAACTGCAGTAAATATCTTTATGCTTATAGATGGTTTTAATTCTATTAAGTTATTTCCCTAAAAGAATTCGCAGGAGCGAGTATAACTATCTTTGTTTTACTAAAAATGTCTAAATCATAAAACCAATAAATGCTTATTGTAGGAAACATGGAAGTTTCAGAAAGGCATAAATACAAAAAGTTAAGTATATGGTCACTGGTAAGACTGGCTTCCTGTGACCATGTCTTCCCTTTAAAATGCACATATGTTTTATTTTTCATAAAATTGAGATCCTACTATAAGCAATATTTTGACTATCCTCTTTCCCACTCAATAGCCAGATGCAAAGATATGTAAATATATTGCCCTTAGTAACCAGATACAATCATCTGCAAATATCTTCCTAATTTAATCTGCCCTTTATTTTGTGATTTTTTTTTGAAATACAGGAATTTAACAGTTTTTAATGGAATAAAATGCGCTGCCCACTGTATGCCCTTTTCATACGATGAAAGCATATCTTTCAGTGCTTGACTGCCCCACTGCTGTTTGTTAGCGCAGTGTTCTAGGTGAGTAGTAGCATCGCTGACTCTAGGCCAGGTGTTAGTCACAGAAGCTAATGAAAAGGAGCCATTTTTGAAGTCCTCAGGTGATGAGCCACGTGCCAGGCCTGGGAGGTACCACCCCTCTTCCCCTCTCACCCTGCTTCCCTTACTGGTCTGCTCAAGTTCCCAAGAGGGCTTTGCTGTAGTAGGAACTGAATCCCAGAATCTGTACTCACTGTCTACATGGACCCTGCAGGGACCCCGGGCTTCATAGCTTCGCCTAGATGTCAGTCATCACATAGCCCTACACCTAGGAGACTGGTTCAGGTAGCCAGAGACTGCCACCAGACCCACGCATCCGCCTGAAGACGGCGCCTAGCTGGGTGGTTGCCAACCAAGGCAATTAATGACAACTTGGCTCCTCCCTCTGAAGAATGCTCTCTTGAGGGCGAAGTTAATACCCAGTGGTTTCCAGCCAAGGAAAGTCACACCTGACTTTGCTATGTGTCACATCTGTCTCATTTGCATGAAGGGCTTCAAGAGACAGTAGAGAAGGAAAATGGTCATTAGTCTTCTCGTGGCAGAAGGTAGCAGGTATAAAAGTCAATTCTCTGCAAGGTTAGGCTGAAATTTCACTTAAAATATTTTAAATGGGAGAACCACGAGGATTCTTGCATAATTGTAGAAAGGAGCATTCTATAAAACCTGATGAGTGAAATAATGCAGTTTATTGAGAATCAGTATACTAAGTGGAAATTCGTGCTTCTGATTATATATAAGTTATATATATGTATATGTATAAAATCACAAATATAAAATGTTTTAGCTCCTACCATAACTTGCCATGTGGTAAACGGTAGTGATATTAAAATATTCTCATTTTAAGTCTTGCCTTTCCTAGCTGAGCGCTCTCTAGGGGCTCTGGGAGTGGGGGATGTGAATTACAGCTGAGAGCCCGAAAAGAGAGGGCGATAGAGCAGCCGTTATCGAAGACGTTTATGGTGTCTATGATTGAGGAATCCATCACTTCCCTGCTTTATTTAGCCCATAAGAGCAGTCTTTACATGGTAATATGTTCATGTCGGGGTTAGATTGCTATTGCAGAATTTGCATTAGGGCTCATTAATCTACAACATGAGGTAGTAGGTGCTTTAATATGAAATTTAATGATTCAAGTAAGTGATAATAACACAACATCAATTTTTAAACTGAAGGGAAATTCTCCATCCCTGAACAGTACCTTTTCTTCTAAAACAGTGTTTCAGGTACAGCAAAAATTTCCTTTATGCTCTAAAAACTGCATTCCCAATGCCTTCCTCTATCAAATCTTGACCACTCCCTTGACCGCTGCCCTTCTCCTCTCACTCTACCTTATGCATCCTCATTCAATGTCACACATGTTCACAGAGCATCTGTTAGGGCCGGTGGTACGGGGCCAGCTGGAGGCCATCTTACTCACCCATGATTGCTGGGGATACAGGAGTGAGGTGCTTCGTGGGCCTCACTGTCAACCAAGGTCATGTCTCTTTTCTCCCAATGCTGGGTCTTTGCTTATGCTGTTCCTTCCGTCTGAGACACCCTGTCGTCTTTCTATGACTGGCTCTTCCTCTTCTCTTAAAAATCAGATGTGGTATCTTCTTCTCTGGGAGGTCTTTCTAGAATCTCCAGATTCATGTTTCAATGCCTCTATTTTCATGCTGTCATTTTTTTTAAAGCATATTTCCTATGTTATTCTTATATAAATAAGTAGTATGTGTTCATGAATGAAATACTGGTAAATTTTTAAAATGTTTCATTGAAAGAATTGGTAAAGGGGCGCCTGGGTGGCTCAATCAGTTGAGCATCCAACTTTGGCTCAGGTCATGATCTCACAGTTCATGGGTTCGGGCCCCACTTCGGGCTCTGTGCTGACAGCCAGCTCAGAGCCTGGAGCCTGTTTTGGATTCTGTATCTCCCTCTCTCTCTGATCCTCCCTTGCTCATGCTGTCTCTCTCCCTCTCTTTCTCTCTCTCTCTCTCTCTCTTTCTCTCAGAAATAAATAAAACATTAAAAAAAATTTTTAAAAAGGAAGAATTGGTAAATATACACATGTATAAAAGAGAAAAAAGTTTATATTAATCCCATCTAAAGATAATATTTATATCATTTTAAAAGTTTCTGTTAATATGACTGTTCCCTTCCCCTAACTTCTTGGGGACACATATTCATGTCTTATTCATCTTATTCCTTTTTCTACCTAGCTTTCTGTCTGTCACATAGCAATTTCCAATACATGTTTATTGAATAGATCCAGATTAATTCACTTACATGCTCTTATTGCTACAAAAAAAAAAAAAAAAGAGAGAGAGAGAAATGAGCAAATTAAGCATTTTATTTAGGGATTTAGGAAAGAAACATAAATTCCTTCCACCAAATAGAAGGCTATAATAAAGACAATTGAGAAATTGAATAGAAAAAGAGACTATAATTAATAAATCAAAGCAATCTTCTTTTGAAGCCAAAATACATGCATTATTCCTTGACAAATCTTAAAACCGTGAAGACAAAATACAAATAATAGTAGAGACATGAATAAATTGTAGGTATGGAAACATTTAAAATTGTTAGGTACCATATATATGTGTATGTTATCAACTTTAGAAGCTAAATTAAATGGATATTTCTGAAAAACACAAATTGATATAGTACATTTCTTTTTTAAATCAGAAAAGATAAATAAGAAATGAATTAAAGAAGTGAGTCCTCCTCCCATAGAGCCCACTGCTGACCTGGGCTACTTGACAAGTGAGTTCTTTTACTGTCAGAAAATTGATAAAATCCATCATCTAGAAGCCATTTGTAAAACATATGGCCAACTATGTAGATTCGTTAACATGGTGAGTTGCAAAGAACAAAACCTACCGTGTGGCTTACCAGAAAACGGACTGTTCCAAGGGTAATGGAAACTAGTACACTCGCTAGAAAGCAGGAAAACTAGGTTTGACAAGGAATGTAAAGGAGGAGGAGCTTACCCAAAACCACGCCCCCAACCTGCCCAGGACTGCGCAGCTCCCCCGCCAGCCCCACGCCACTTAGTGCTACCGTGCTCTAGACATTTCTCTCTCTCTGCGACAAGACTCACCTCCACACAGTGGACTCTGGCCCACAGCAACCACCACGAAGAACATTCTCTGACTGTCTCAATATGCTCGGTGGTGCTGGATGCCCATTCATGCTTCTTCCTCTCCTTATGCTTATAAACAATGGCTCCTGGCAAGCAGGTGATAACCCCAAGTGCACACTCACAGGAAGGGTTCATCCAAATCCCACCAGTTTCTGGGCTGAATCATATGAAATTGCCATTCTTCCTGATCGAAAAAAGTGGTTGAATATGATCATTTTCATACGGTTCACAGACCGACATGATACTCAGCTCCCATTTCTCCAAACTAGCAGAACCCTGGGTTGCAGATGGGATAATGGCCCCTAAGACTGGTATCTCCCAAAGGCACTTCTCTCACCAAGAAGGAAGTTCCTTGAACAGAAAGAATGCTGTGTGGGCTAGCATAATGCACCTGGTAAGACAGGGAGTTTGGCACTGGCAGAAGCCTGGTGGGCTGGGAGAGCAATTCCAGATTCAGCAAGAGGCCTCTTCCAGGGAGGGAAAGGCTCTGCTCTTCCATGATGGTATGAAATCTGGCGTAGTTAATCTACTGCCAGCTTATTATACCCTACTGGCTCTTTAGGTTTGGTTACTGCTGCTGTCAGATCGTGTCAACTGCAACAGCAATGTCATGATCACCTCCAGAGAGAGGAAGTGCGTGTTACGCAGGCCATACAGAGCCTCTGCTTCATGAGCAGGCGCTGGGCTGGCTGAGGAAGGAAGTCAGCTGACATCCTTAGGGCCCATCCCCACTACCTCCCCCTACCACCAAGAGCCTCTGTCACAGAGAGTAACTTCTGATGAGGCACAAATATTCTCATATTCTGGGTCCAGTCATAGATGTCTACCCATATAACTCTCTTCAAGACTCCTGGGACACCATCTCAATATTCATTAACTGATTGAATGAACTGCTTTTTCTCCCATATGCAAAGTACAGCCTTCGACACAGAGCAAGAGGAGCTCCAGAACATATAAGAGTTGAACTTGTATTAACTCTTACACGCTATTGCCTCCTTCCCTCATTTTTCTGCCTAATTCTGTCAGTCCTTCCACAGTTAACCTGAAGGGACGTTTCTCAAGGAAGCCTTCATTGATGTCTGTTGCACATGGGGTCTTCCTAAAGCAGATGCTGAGATGGCGTTTCATCCAGATATTTATCAGAGACCGACCCCTGTGTAAAGGAGTGAGAGAAGCAAGATGGGGCAGAAGTTGAACTGTGCTGGAGACCCAACAGTGACCTGAGTCTGAGGCCCACAGGTTGCCCAGCATCTCAGATCCCTTCCAGGGCTGAACACAGATGCTTAAGAAGTAACCTGACTCCAAGAAAGGACAGTTTTTTTTTCCCAGAGGGATGAGACCTGGGATGTCCCCAGGTTTCAGAGATTCCACCAGGCAAAACAGAAAAGCAAATTGCAAAGCCTGGACCTCAGGAAGAAGAGGAGGCACATGGAGTTTTTACTGAGCTGCAGTCACAGGTGGGGATCTATATTAGGGTTTTATAAACATGGTCCCTCGTTCTTGAAAAGAGCCTTCCTTCCCAAAGAGATGTGTGTAATCTCTACCCTAAAACCTCAAACCAAACCAGCAAGTGGCGCACACACAAAGTTGTTCAAATGTGTACCATTCAGTTATTTCTTGACTGCTTTTTTACAACCCAGAACAACTTGGAATACGAGGTGAAGGGCACCTGCCAAGTTTGCTCTTGGTCCAGGTCTTTCAGGAATGATCTAGCACACTCTGAATCCAAAATGGAATTGTTTCTGCCAGGCTGGTTGGAGAAGACTGCTGACCTCATGATGCTCATTGTACAGTAAGCACAGCCCACAAACTTCAAGTCCTCTTTCAGAAAATTCGACACAGTTCAACCCCCTCTCTACCTGCATTTACATCAACTCTCAGTCCCTCAGAGATGACTTCTGAGCATCTTTTGGGTAAAGGCTGTGCCTAGTAAATCACTATGACCCCTCATAATGGTGACCAACAAGGCCTGGGCATAGGGGATATCTGAACACTTCCACAGTAGGGTAGGAAAGGGAGACAAATGGGGGCGGGGGAGAGAGGAAGAATATGAAATGTATAAGATTTAATGCAATATGCTTTATACTTTGCTGTAAGCAGGATTATGGTGAAATGGTTAAGGATGTGGGCTTTGGAGCCTGGGAGACCTAGGTTTGACAGTCTACTCTATCTGCCCATGAAGTTGTGCTCCTCAGAGGGCCCTCCCAGCACCCAGAAGTTGAGCCCTTCACGTTCCCTCCCCTACCTGCCATGTTCCCTTCGGAGCTCACATCACTACTGACAGCAGAGTGAATGCTCATCTTTCTACTGTTCATATCTTTATTGAGTGCCTTCCCACCCCCCCACTTGTAAGGGAATCTATCTCTTACTTTCTTCAAGGACCAGATCAGTGATAGACATAATGCATAGGTGCTGAATACCTTTTGTGGAATGCTGGATGGAGGAAAGAATAAAATTGTAAGAGCAGAAACCAGTCTTATGTGTCTTTCTGTATTCAGTCTCCAGTGGGCACCCATGATTTGTTGAATTTGTTATAAGTGTGCCTTTATAAACATATTTGTTAATTGCTCTGCACTTCAGTTTTCTTATCTGTAAATAGGGATCAGTTTCCTCTAAAGATTGTTGTGAAGACTGAATGCATTCATACCTGCTTAGAACATCTGGTAGATGGTAAGCTCCATAAAAGTGTTAGCTGTTGTGATTATTATACGTATTGTGTATATTAATTATAATACTGTTTCAACATTATCAGAGTGACCTATTAATTTATGGGATGTGCCTAAAATGGGATGGGCCTAAAATTAATTCATTTTCTGCCTCGTGCTTTGTGGCACATAGATACAAGCATATGATGACAGCCAGATTGGTGCAGAGCCAGGAGTCAGGAGGACCTATGGGGTCTCCAGGACCCCTCACTCTCAAAGCCTAGCACAGGATCCCCACTGTGTGGTCCTTGTTGATGAGAAAGATTCCACAAAGGATGCTATCAAGTAGCAAGCAAGCCCTTCAGATTTTCTTTTCTGGTTCATTCCATCTGGGGAAAAAAGCATCAACCTAGTGTATCAAGACCTCTGAGGCCCAGAGGATGAGCAGGGATAACATCACAGCCTTTGGTTAGCATGACAGGCTACTGGTGGAAGGGCTCAAGGTGAGGGGCAGTGCTATGGTCTGTTTGTTTGTGTGTCCCCCTCATTCTTATGCTGAAAACCTAACCCCTAATGTGATGGTATTAGTGGGTGGGTCCCTTGGGAGGTCATTTGGTCATGAGGGTGGAGCCTTCATCAATGGGATTCTTCTCCTTATGAAAAAGACCTCAGAGAACTAGCTCACCCCCTCTGCCATGTTGAACAGACAGTAAGAAGTCTACAACTCAGAAGGCCCTCACCTCACCAAGCTGGCACCCTGACCTCAGAGTTCCCACCCAGAACTGGAGGAATAAATCCTGGTGTTTATAAGCCACCTGGTCTCTGGCATTTTGTTATAGCCGTGTCAACAGACAGGAGGAAGTACAAAGGAAGTACAAGGGAGGGTCCAGCAGTCCACACAGCGAGTGTGAGCATAGGCTTCCTCAGTCACTGACTAGGCACATGACCTTTGGCCTATCTGCACCTCTGATTCCTCATCCATAGCGATGAAATAATGGTAGTGCCCAAATAATAGGGCTACCATGAAGATTAAAGGGGATAATGTATGTAAAGGATTTAGGATGGTGTCCGGCATGTTGTAAGCCTTCAATAAATGTTGTTTTCCCACTGTTCAAAGAGCTAAGAGCCTGGCTGAGAAAATAAGACACAAACTTAAGTGGGCTTCAAAAAAATGATTAAAAAAACCCCACAAATATGTATATGGATCCCAAACAATGGACTGGAATTATGCTCACCAAATTCACTGTAGTACTCGGTCTGGGAAGAAGGGATGGGAAAGGAAGCCTCAATGTTATCTGTCATCATTTATTTTTCTGATCAAAAGAAAAGATCAGTACTTACAAAGTTATAAATGTGAGTTAGTACTTAGAAAGTTATAAATGGTGGTATGTGAGCACTTGTTGTGGAACTTCGCATACTTTCTGTTACCTGAATTTAAAAAATCTTTAGAAATAGTAAGAGAGAGAAAGGGCAAACTCTCCCATGTGTCTCCTAGAACACTCTACCCTCATGACCTAATCACCTCCTAAAGTTCCCACCCCCAACACCATCACATTGGAGGTTAAAATTTTAACATAAGAATTTTGGAGAAGCACAAACATTCCATCCAGAACACATAGAGAGGTGGGACTTGAAGAATTGAAAAAGAATGATATTTGTACTGAAACTCCAACCTAGAAAGGAAAGTGGGCTATTTGAACTTGTAGCTGGTTATCATCAGCAACATATATGACTGCCTGCCTATGTATTTCTCCTGGGTTCTTTTCTAGTAGCATTCAGATGTGATTCAGCTATCTATTCCTTCCCAAATAATCCATATAAGTCAAGATAGGCTGACTTTACCACCTGTGGCCCTAGGCTTGTGCCTGATTGGTCCAAGTGGGGTCCCTTCCTCCTCACGAGGGGGTAGTTAGGAATGAGCTTGTGATATGCTTCTGGTTAATGAAATATGATAATTTTTGCTGGAAATTTCATATAACATTCTTCTTTGCTCCTCTGAAAGTCTTCCAGAAGCTGCTCTTTCCTTGTCCTGTTGTATATGAACAGGGAGAACATAGCGCAGTTGTTGCTAGAAGCCACCTTATCATGAGGAGGAATGCCAGCTTTAGGATGCCATTGACATTGAACAACAGAGCAGAATCACAGAGAGAGCCTGGGTCTCAATAATATTATGAGTCTGATTACATCAACCCACCCAAAGGCCACCCGTCTTTTGATTTCCTATTATGTAAACAATGGATTTCTAGTTTAATCCCGTTTGAGTTGATTTTCTGTTACTGCAGCCTAAAGCACTCAAATTGACATGTTTTGACCTTGGAAAGAATACACACTTCAAAAGTTAAACTATAGCATAAGATACTGGTAGAAGCAGTGTGTGGAGGTATTCTTTGAAAAGAGCCAATGAGCAGTCAACATTCTCTGCTAGATGACATGAAATGCAGAAAGCACACTGCCTCCTATCAGGAAGCGTCAGGCTCCTGTGAAGGCGGTATGTGCTTCTGTAGTATTTGGGTTTGGCAGACCCTATTTCAACCAGTGTAATAGCCACTCAGCTACACTGTGGACACTTTTGAGTGGCACCATTGATTTTTTTAGGACCTTGTTTTATTTTTTCTTTTTCCACTGTTTATCTCAACAGGCAGAGCAGGGTGGCAGTCACTTACCTTGAGAAACACCTTCATTTATATTCATGATTAATTTGTGGGGAGCCAGCTAAAGGACAGCAATAGCTGTTGCCTGGGAAACAAGAGTCTTCTTGGCATTTTTTGAGAAATGTTGGGTCTTGGATGCTTCACAAAACATTCAACTTAATCTAAGAGCTGAACAGCCAGGATAACCCTGCCCACCCATGTTAGAATGCAGAACTGCAGAGCCAAGAGTCATTGCTGACTTTGAACTCTGCCCAAATGTTTTCAAACTAGCTAAAGGAGAAATTCATATTCTCCTCTTAGAAAGTTAGGTCCACTCTGTAATAAATTCTGCACTTATAAACAATAACTGAAAGCAGCAAATTCTGAGAAATTCTAGACAGTTGGGACTTTCCACCTGCTGGGCTATAGGTGACTTGCTCTCTGATATTCTTCTTTTTCAGACCCTCACAGAGAGGGTGTCTTTGCACCCATAGATGTTAAGATTATGTATCCCTGAGGGACTCCCAGTTTTCCCCTAGGATAACAGTGTATTGCAGTAGAAGTGAATTCAAGGGTAACATAACAGGAGGTTTAATAAATTATTAAAAACCGTGCCATCCAACAGTGTATAGGATTCTAATTCTCTACGTTTTCACCAATATTTGTTGTCGTTTTTTCTTTTGATAATAGCCATCTAACAAGTGTGAGAATAAGAGCTCGTTGTGGTTTTGATTTGCTATTCCCTGATAATCAGTGACAGTGAGCGTCTTTTCATGTACTTGCTGGCCATTCCTAAGGCCTGTTTGGAGAAACGTCTATTCACGTCCTTAGCCCATTTTAAAAATTGGGTTATCAGAGATTTCTTGTTGTTGTTGTTATTGAGTCGTAGGAGTTCTTCATATATTTTGGGGACTAAACCCTTATCAGATATTTGGTTTAGAAATATTTCCTACCATCCTGTTGGTAGACTTTTCACTCTGTTGGTTGTTTTCTTTGCCCTGCAGAAACTTCTTAGTCCAATGTAGTCCCAAGTGAGACTGTTTTTGCTTTTGTTGCCTGTGATTTTGGTGTCATGTCCATGAAATCATTGCCAAGACCAATGTCATAAAGATCATACCCTGTTTTCTTCTAGGAAATTTATAGTTTCAGGCCTTATGTTTAAGTCTTTAATCCATTGGTGTGCAAGTCGTTTGATGTCGATCTGGCTGCATTTCAGGGAGGAGAGATGCAAAAATGCCTTCCACCATCTTAACCCCTTCGTGTTGTCTCAAGTCTTTAATCAATTTTGAATTGATTTTTATGTATGGTGTAAGAGAAGTGTCTAATTCCATTCTTTGCAAGAGAATATCCAGTTTTCCTGAAACCATTTATTAAAGAGACTCCCCTACTGTGTATTCTTGGCGCCGCTGTCTAAGATCAGCTGTTCATTTATGCATGGATTTATTTCTGGGCTCATTAATCTGTTCCACTGGTATATATGTCTGTCTTTATGCCAGCATCATACTGTTGTACTTACTGTAGCTTTGTAATATACTTTGAAATCAGGAAGTGTCAGGCCTCTAGCTTTGTTGTTCTTTCTCCAGACAGGTTTGGCTCCCCAGGGTCTTTTGTGGTTTCATATGAATTTTAGAATTTCTATTTCCAAAAAAAAAAAAAAAAGCCATAGGAATTTTTAGAAGGGGTTGCACTGAAATCTATAAATCACTTTGAGTGATATGAACATTTTAACAAAATTAATTCTCCCAATCCATGAACAGAGAATGCCTTTCCATTTGTTTGTGTCTTTAATTTCTTTCAGCAATGTTTTGTGGTTTGCGGTGTACACATCTTTCATCTCTTCAGTTAAATTTATTCCTGAGTATTGTAGTCTTTTTGGTGCTAGTTTAAACAGAAATATTTTCCTATTTTCCTTTTCAGGTGGTTCACTGTTATTGTATAGAAACAGAAGTAATTTGTATGTGTTGCTCTTGTATCCTGAATTATTTATATTACTTTATAGAATCCACAGTAGGACAAACCCTTCATGAGTCCACTTCTGTGAGGTATCTAAAGTAGTCAAACCAACAGAATTAAAGAATGAAATGGTAGTTTCTGGGGACTAGGTATGGGGGAAATGGGGTGTTGGCCAATCAATGGGCATAAATTTTAGTTGTACAAGATGAATAGTTCAAAAGATCTCCTGTACAACATTGTGCCTATAGTTAACGATACTGTACTGTATGCTTGAAGATTTTTTAAAAAGGTAGATGTCATGTTAGATTCTCCTACAGTAATAAAATAAAACAAAAAAAAGACAACCACACCATCCCAAATAAACATGAAGAGTATTTAGATCCAATAAAAATATGCTCCAAGTCAGGATTTTTGGTTATAAGTGATGAAAAGAGAGTTCTTTGGCTGAAAGAATCCAAGGAAGGAAATATCCAAATGGTAGGAAGGAGAGGAGTGCAGTGGGAATCTAGGATATTGGAATTGGAAAGTCAGGTGCTGACTAGACTGGACTCTCCCTCGGTCTTTGTTCTCTGCTTCTCTCTGTGTGTTGGCCTTTTTTCTCTCATTGCAGTCTGTTTTCTACCAAGATGGCTGACAAGACGGCTGTCAGCAGATTTTGAGCTATATTTCATTGCTTCTCATTGCTCTTCCCCAATTCCAGAACAACTCATGAAGAAGACCACTGATTCACCCACTTTGGTCAGGTGCCTATACGAATCACTTTGGGGGGCGCCTGGGTGGCTCAGTCGGTTAAGCATCTGACTTCAGCTTGGGTCATGATCTCACGGTTCATAGGTTCAAGCCCCGCATCAGGCTCTGTGTGGACAACCAGCTCAGAGCCTGGAGCCTGCTTCAGATTCTGTGTCTCCCTCTCTCTCTGACCCTCCCCTACTCACGCTGTCTCTCTCTCTCTCTCTCTGAAATAAATAAAACATTAAAAAAAAAAAAAAGAATCACTTTGGGCCCAGGGAAGCTAGGCTGTGTAATAACAAAAAATCCTGAATAGCTGTGTAGATGGGGACACATTATTTTTTTTAAGTTCATTTATTTTGAGAGAGAGAGAGAGAGAGAGCAAGCAGGGATGGGGCAGAGAGAGAGGGAGAATGGCCATCAAGCAGGCTCTATGCTCAGCACAGAGCCAGACACAGGGCTCAATCCCATGACTGTGAGATCATGACTTGAGCCAGAACCAAGAGTTGGACACTCAACCTACTGAAACCATCCAGGCACCCCTGGGAGGCATTTCTGGAAAAAGAAGGCATTCGATCAAAAATCCTTGAAAGGTTCACCACTCTTCAGGGCCTTAGCCACCTAAGAGAATCAGAGTCCCCCAACAACGGACCTGGAAATCACTGTGAGGACGAAGTTGTCCAGGTAACCAGGGGTCAGACCAACCAGGACTCTTCGCAAAAGTCACAGAGAAAATTAGAGGAAGAAAAATTGAGTGTGGTTCTCTTCAAAAGGACCATACTTGGGGCGCCTGGGTGGCTTAGTTGGTTAAGCGTCCGACTTTCACTTAGGTCATGATCTCGCGGTTCGTGGGTTTGAGCCCCGCCTCGGGCTCTGTGCTGACTGCCAGCTCAGGGCCTGGAGCCTGTTTCAGTCTGTGACTCCCTCTCTCTCTGACCCTCCCCTGCTCATGCTGTCCCTCTCTCTCTCCTAGAAATAAAAAAAAAAAAAGATCATACTTCTCAGCTTCTCATAAACGCACAAGTTTTGTGTGTGAAGTTTGTAGTGTGCAGTAGTTTGTTAGTGCTGTTTAAAAAAGAATTGAGAATTTCCTCCTTCATCTATGTTAAAAGGGAAGAGAGGGGCGCGGGACAACTGTCAGGAGCCATGCGCTGTGCTCAGTGCTTCAGGTGCATCGTGTCATTGAATCCTCAGAGCACACCATGCCTAGGCCTCCCCATTTTACAGATGAAAAAAGTTAGGATCAGGTAAACAAGGTAACTTGCCTAAGATCTCCAAGTGAGGAAGGGATGGCGCTTGCTGGCAGACCCCAGCTTAGAGACCCTCTCCGTGGCCCCACTGTGTGTTAAGTGTGGGAACAGATGGAGCTAACTGAGAATGTGTTCAGCCCCGATATGGTGAAAACATACTCTTTTCTGCCAGTCCTGGGATAGATCACTATTTTATCTCTGGGGGATATTTACGGATTAGAAGTTATTGCCACCTGTCTTTCCTACCTGCTCACCAGGAAAGAGAGCAGGCCTGGCCAGGAGATAGATACTCAGATTTCCTTGTCCCTTGCCCGGGATCTGGAGGCTACCATTAGCCCTAGACCACGGAATCAGTCTGAGTAGGCTCTAACGAAGCCCACCACATAGCCTGGATCTTCAGGTAAGCAGCACCAATACAAACCATAGTTTGCAAAGTTATGTAACCAGTACTATATATATATATATATATATATATATATATATATATATATATATATATATATTTATTTATTTTATTTTATTTTATTTATTTTTTTTTTTTGAGACAGAGACAGAGCATGACTGCAGCAGGGACAAAGAAAGAGGGGGAGACACAGAATCCAAAGCAGGCTCCAGGCTCCGAGCTGTCAGCCCGATGTGGGGCTCAAACTCACAGACCGTGAGATCATGAACTGAACCAAAGTCAGATGCTTAACTGACTGAGCCACTCAGGTGCCCTGGGACTTTTTTTTTTTTTAGTGGTGTGGCTGTCCACCATAAGCACATCACAACGACAGTAGTGGATTATCCATGCTGGGCCTTATTGCAGTGTCTTACAAATTATAGTAAAACATTTATTCCCTTAATAGTCCCCGGGGTTTTTAATTCCTTTCATAACGTCACCTGTGCCAAAGCTGACAAAGCTAATGAAATTTTTCTCCCTATTTTCCCCTCCCCCAAAGCAATCATGTCTTATAATCATATCTCAGAAACTATTCACACTAAGTCATTTGAAGTACTTTTGGGACTGTATTATAAAGATGGATTTGTGCTGTGGGTGTGGAATTCAATTTATATGTTTTCAGCTGGTTGTCCAAGTATAAGAAGGCTTTTCTAGTGTTTAATGGAGCCGTTTGTCTCCAGAAATAAGCACTAATGCAATGTGACATGTATAGCCCTGGAGCTCTGCCTCGTTTCTCTGAGATGAGCACCCAGTGGGGGAGAGAGGTTCTGGGATCAATGAGAATCACAAAGGGCCACTTTTCTCCTACAGATTGTGTGACTCTTCAGGGAAATGCGAGAATGGCCAGACTGTGCCTTCTCTTTGTCAAGGCACCTAGATTCCTGATCTAGAACATTATCTTCTGTGCGGTTCTGGATTCTGATTGTAGGGACGCTTTAAAACTAAGATTGTCTGGAATTGGGACTTAGGAGAAAGGTTCGCCAGGATTAGAGCTCTATCCTACTAATGTTATCGCAATTACTGGGGCTGTTAATATTATTACTGCAATCTTCTGTAGAAATTTGCAAACTGCTCTGTAGTTATTTTATGCAGAAAAAACAAGAGCAGACTGAGTATTGCTAAAGCACACTCAAAAATTGCTGATAACTAAAGAAAGACTCAGTCTATTGAGGAAGTATATAACCGAAACTAATTATAGAAGTCTGCAAAGAGATGATGGTGCAGATAATCATAATGGCAGTTAACACAGCACCATGCTTGCCCTGCTGTGTCTCACTGGTTTATATCATTTAACTCCTTTAATCCTTATGACCACCTGGGTATACAGGTATTACCATTATTCTCATTTTTACAGATGAGGAAGCTAAGGCACAGAGACTTACTAAAAAACAAAAACAAAAACAAAAAAACCCAGAGTTACTCAACCTCTGTTATTTTTACTTGGTTATTACCCATACTGCTTCTGGTAACAACATTCCATGTATCTTTGGGGAGCCACCCACCCATTCCCCCCACTCTCAAGCGCACAGTTTGCTTGAGGTTTGCTGACTCCCTGTGCTCCATTCCCTCGAGGGACTTGGGTTTAGGCCGATCAGCCCCTTCCATGCTCCTGGCCACAATGTCCAGTTCAGGGATGACCATAAACAGTCAAGCTGGAAACTTCCATGCAATATTAAGAATGGAGAACTTCCCTCTGAGCTCCTCAAAGCTGGGAGGAGGTAAGTATGGAGCCGGAGGAGCCACCAAGTGGAGGAGGTGTCTGGAGGCCGGGGCCACCCAAAGCATAGCAGAGTTGCGGGTGGAGAGAGAGGGGCCCAATGATCTGTGAGGCCCGGCATCCAGCCACTCCCAAGGTCTGTGCTGGATTTGTCCCACTCTGGGTTTTTTTTTTTTTTTTTTTTTCTTAACTTTAATTTTGTTTTAAGAAACCATTGCAAAGTTTTACAACCATCGTCACCAATTCCAGAAAGTGTCCACCATCCTGAAAAGAAACTCATGAGCAGCCACTCCCTGTGCTCTGCTCCCGCTAGACTTTGCAGCCTTCATGGGGCCCTGGGTGCCCCAGGTTTAAAACAGAATCACGTTCACTCATGCATCAGGTCTTCATCTCCCTGTTTCCTCCCTGCTCTGGGAGAGTGCGGTCTTCAGGAAGATCACTGAGGACACCCATGGTGGATACCAGTCATGCCCAGGGGCCACACTGTTATATAGACACTAATTAGGAATCAGGGAGTCAGCTGGAAAAGTGACATAGAGAGATGGAGGGTGACGGGGTGGTTGTGACATGTAACTCCAAAGGTGACTGGGACATTGCCACCCCCCTGTGGTCTACGTAAGATTGTCATTGATTTCCCCCCAATTCAAAGTCTTTCCCCACATAAAGGGAAATCATTTATGGGCTCCAGGTCCCCAGGCTGCTGCCCCTATAATGAGGTTTCTACTTCTGGGCGTGCAGATTCCATACCATCTGTATCAATGTAGAACTTGGCTCCTATTTGACTTTTATTTCCACTTAAACTGCATTTGCACAAAATTTACTAGTAGAATCGACTTAACTGATAAGCTGGACAGGGGGAAATAAGGGAGGGAATATTGTAAACCCACCCACAGCTCCAAAATGAACAGCAAGCTTCTGTGCTCTCACAACGGCCACCCATCTCAGAGACCCCTCAGGTTTTCCCTTCACCCGGAGCAGCCCCATGCCACCCATTGACTACTCTCCCCATGTACACTCCTCTCCCTGGCTCTCTCTCTTCCTTCTGTGCTTTGGCATCCCCTGCCCCTCACCACAGAGCCCAAAGGGACTGATTCAGCTGCTCTTGAAGAAAACCTTAACTCCCATTTTGTTCCTCAGGCACCAGACTTCAGGATCCCATGTTCTTTCCCAAGAAGCATCTCCCTGTTTGACCCCAACAGATGCAGTTCCCTTCCAAAGACCAACGCACCGCTTCGCTGTTGGGCAGGGTCATGTCATGACTGTGGGGGCCCTGCGCACTTGAACTTCCTAGGCCACTTCCTCCATAAAAGAATTTTAAAGGTTATATTTATGAGTGCATTGGTATAAAAAAATATAATTCCAGCTGGATTCTATTTATTTTAAAAATTCTGATCTTAAGAGAAATGAAAACTTGTTCATGGACCCCTATAACATACCCTGGGCCCTGAGTGCCAGTCCTGGGGTTCCTGCTGCCTAAGTTGTCCCTGCTGTTAAAACAACACATTTTTGGGGCGCCTGGGTGGCTCAGTTGGTTAAGCATCCGATTTTGGCTCAGATCATGATCTCTTGGTTCGTGAGTCCAAGCTCCGCATCAGGCTCCGTGCTGACAGCTCAGAGCCTGGAGCCTACTTTGGATTCTGCCTCCCTCTCTCTCTGCCCCTCCCCTGCTCACACTCTGTCTCTCTCTCTCTCTCTCTCTCTCTCTCTCTCAAAAATAAAGAAACATTAAAAATTTTTAATAAAACAACACATTTTTTCATCCTGCTTCATATCTGAGTTAGCTGGGATCTCCACTCAGTGAAGAGGGGCTCCCATTACTGAAACCTCCCTCACAGACTAACTTCTTGAGCTCAGTGTCTGCATATGTGCAGGCTGGGCCATGGTGAGTCTCCATTGCCACCCTTTTCTGTTCCCTGCAAGGAAACAGTGCAGGCTGTGTTCATGGGGGAAGCCATTAGAATGCTCAGTGCAGGCATCCTGAACTCCCCAGCAAACTCCTCACTGAGCTTATCCGAGGAAGAAGGACCAAATTATGGCAGAAGAGGGAAGGGGCAGAAGGGGGCATGTGAGCTTATTGGGACATGGTGGTCAAGCTGCCAAATATTACTTCGCTTAATTTGCATGAGCGTTTGAGAGGTGGTCAGGCATAAATATATGTAGGGCCTTTACTCTGCCCTAGAACTATGCTAAGCACTCTAATTAGCATATTTAATATTTGTAGTCACCTGAGTAGTAGGTATTATTTTCATTTCTGTCTTACAGGTGAGGATGTGGACATTCAGAAAGAGTTAGGTAAAGATTTATAAGCACAGTCAGGGATAGAAGCAAAGCCCACGACTGAGTTTCAGGGAATATTCCAGGACCAGGAATGGCTCATGTTCTTTTAGCGTATCACTGTCTGGAAAAGATTTTGACACAAAGGGACCATCAGCTGGAGCATGTGCCATCATGTCTGACAAAGAGTTCAGACATTCTAGTCCTGGGATCATGGGCTATGAAGTACCTGCATCCCCGGATGGGGCTTAGGTTAGATTTTAGGAGATATGAGGAGCTATACTGTATTTTAGAAACTCCATATGGCAAGAGTCTCACGAATCTTTTAATATGATAAAGATGTACCTACTTGGTTACCAAATCAGGTACCAAAGAGTCAGACTTCCAGTAGAACTACATGGCAGCTCCACATATTTACAGACAAAGTCTATTTATTTTTCTTTTAAAGGGTCCATTCCCAAAAAACCTGACTTGCCCTCAGTGCCTTCCTATTCACCCATCACATGCCTCTGCCCAAGGCCCAATAACGATAGTGTCACTCATCATCATTGATACACTATTACTGGTGTTTATTCCATGTCTCAAACACATTAAGTGCTTTATCTGTCATATCCCTTTTAGTCTTTGAAACTGCCTAGGGAGAGGGGGACATTTTTTACCCACTTACACATGAGAAAAAAGCTCAGAAAGGTTGAATAACTTATAAGGCTACATAGTTAGTATGTGACAAAGCCACATTCAAATCAATCTGACTCTAAATCTGAAACTCATGACCACCAGTATATTCTTCCAAACCCAAAAGGAAAGGCTTCATATTTCCTGACTTCAGGAGCTGTTTCAGGTACCATGATTGTTCAAGGCTGAATCTACTCAGATTTATACGTTAATCTTTACTGTAAGGATTACTACATTGGTGCTTCTCAAAGAGGATCAGTTTTGCCTTTCAAAAGATATCCAAAAATGTCTGGAGATACATTTAGCTGTCACAAATGGGGGTGGGGGAGAAGAGGGGATCTAGCAGCACCTATCAATCACATCTATCAGGTAGAAGCCAAGAATACTGCTAAACATCTTACAACACACAAGACAGCCCTACAACAAAGAATTATTCAGCCCCAAATATCAATAGTGTTGAGGCTGGGAACCCTCATGCTACATAAGCTATCATTGGATTCTGAGTCAAAATAGAAAAATCATACCATTTGCTCTCTCTTGATGCAGTGTGTTATTTGCCAAGAATGCAAAGTACAGTCTTAGTCCCAGCCTCTGGATGCTGACTCTGAAATGAATGGCTTCTCAAGAGTCCCACTGGGTAGGGTGACCAGATATTTTATTGTACAAACCAGACACTGACTGCAAATGGAGACATTATTCCATGAGAACAAAGCTTGATGAATAGCCCCTATGCTGTTAAGTTCACTGGCAAACACATGCTCATGGCAGAGGCTAGTGCAGCGGTAAAGATGAAAGCCTGCCACGTAAATCTTGGCAATGACTTCAAACCCTTCCAACTTCAAGGTACATTTTTCTTACAAGAGCCTTATGGACACCTTAGATTCCCAAAGGCTATTCTTGGATTCCTCTGTCCTCCACACGAGTGATACCCAGCTATCTCCATCTGTTGGTCTCAGGAAGAGCTGAAAAGCCTTTCCTCTACAGCTAGTTTTCTTGCTCTTTCTGGGAGCTCATCATTTGAACTTTGGCAAGTTGAGGATCTCCTGTAGTTCATTTTACCTTAGTAAGCATCCTCTGAGGGAGGTCATGTGTCATGGTCCTACTTTTTCTTTTTTAACATTTTTTTAATGTTTATTTATTTTTGAGAGAGAGAGACAGAGTGCAAGTGGGGAAATGGCAGAGAGAAAGGGAGACACAGAATTCGAAGCAGGCTCCAGGCCCTGAGCTGTCAGCACAGAGCCCGACATGGGACTCGAACTCACAAACCATAAAATCGTGACCTGAGCCAAAGTCAGACACTTAATGACTGAGCCATCCAGATGCCCCTCATTTTTAAGAAGTATAAACCAAGACATGGAGAAGCTGGTGCCTCTGGGGAGCAAAGCAAGTTGGTACATCTAGAGTCTGTGTTTCTAAGTCATTCAAGCCCAGTGACTATTTCTGTCATAAGACAGGAGTCAGATGGTGTCACCACCATGGGCATAACTAGACTTCCATGAAAAAAACAATGTTTTTACTACAATCCTATCTAACTGCCATAATTAACAGCATATCAAGAAAGGTGTATCCTGAGCCAAGGAAGAATCCAAGGTGGTCAAAAAGGTCTGGGTATGCTGTCTGCATTTCACTCCCCTTTTCTTGCACTCAAGAGACCAAATCAGAGTGAGTGAAAGTAATTTCATTATAAGAATAACCTTGCAGGGTGCCTGGGTGGCTCAGTTGGTTGGGTGTCTGACTTTGGCTCAGGTCATGGTCTCCTGGTTTGTAAGTTCGAGCCCCGTGTCAGGCTCTGTGCTGGCAGCTCAGAGCCTGGAACCTGCTTCAGATTCTGTGTCTCCTTCTCTCTCTGCCCCTTCCCTGCTTGCCCTCTGTCTCTCTGTCTCTCTCAAAAATAAATAAACATTAAAAAAATAGAATAACCTTGGACACACCCTGTTTTATTAGAAAAGACACGTATCCAGAGATTTTAGTTAGTAGCAGTAGTCGCCTGTGATCCATCTCCCAGTCTACCATGACTCACCAGTGTGCTGGGCACCCTGCTGGAGAGTGGGGCTCTCTTCCACACTGCCCCGCCTCTGGAGAAATGAACAAAATGGCAAACAAGACACCAAGACACTGTCACTAGTTTTGTTCTTAGGATTGCTTTTCTTGGTTTTTCTTTTGAACCTAAAATCAAATCCCTGGCTCAAGCTCATGGGTTTTAGGAGGTAATTTGGCAGTAGAGAGGTCTAAGGTGTCTGTATTAATATTAGTATTAGTATTAAGACTAATCATGGAAAGATGGTGGCCTGGCAGACAAACCTACTAATGGAATGTAAAGAGGCTACAACATAGAGGTGAGGCCTTATGAAAAGACATGGGCTCTCTCCCCAAAAACAAAAGACTATAAATAAATAAATAAATAAAATAAGAGGTGGACTGTCCCCCCAGTCTGGAGGACATGATATTGATAAAGCAAAAAATGAGACTGTGAAGTTGATATAGGGCTTTGTCGGTCTTCCCTTCAATTCTGCAATTAAAAGTGGAAAACAAGTGAGCTGTGCTTCTTTCTCCTTCGCAGAGATGGTAGAAGCTGTAGATGGAGTTACTCACTGACAACCAGAAGAGGAAGATGGATGATCTCGGCTCCTTGGAGAGTTTGTAATGGAGTTTTCTCCTTCACCGCCTTCCGTTTTTCCTTGCCACAGACCCTAAGTCCTCCCCCCGTCCCTCCCGATGAAACACACTCCCTCCTGTTTGCGGATGGCAGATGTGGCAGTGCAGTGAGCTATGAGCTGTAATCCAATCTGATGGGCACCCAGGTCTGTGAGCGGAGGCCAGAAATAGCTGGGCGGAAATGCAAACCTTGGGGTTGAGGTGGCCTCTTGGGGCGCTAGAGAGGTCCTGGAGGATTCTGGAAGGCTGGCTTGCAGATCTGTTTTCTTCCTCCAGTCTCCCATTCTCCAGGCAGCTCTGGTCTCCTTTCGACCGGCCGCCCCTCCCCTCCCCCCCACCGCAGGCTACCCTCGCCTTCAAGTTCAGAGCACAGCTGGAGCACTGCAGGAGCCCCTCTATACGGACTCCTGTCGGGGTGTATGGGGAGGAGTGTCTCTCTCCACAGGACCCGCTGGTCAGTGGGGGCAAGGAAGCTGAGAGAAGCAACGGGCCCTGGGACATCAGGCAGTCGGGCCTCAGCTGCAGAAACTGAGAGCACATCCTATAAGAAGCACACGTGTCGGGATGAGCACTGGGTGTTATATGCAAACCAACTTGACAATAAACTATTTAAAAAAAAGAAGAAGAAGCACCATGAATGTGCACTGGATATGAATGTTACTCTACATCCGTGCACATAAGAAATGTCACAGCGTTTTTATTTTTCTAAATCAACTTTAATTGGCTCTGAGCTCCCTCCAGCCAGATTGGCAGGAAATTCAGTCTTGGTTATGGAATAGGAGTCCTTTCCCCCTTCCTCTGAGTTGTACCCAGGCCTTGAAGTCCAGAACATTCATCAAATACTCCTCTGGTCTTTGGCTCATATTCCTTATTCCAGGAGTGCACTGGGGATGCCCTTGAAGTTGGTAGCTTCCTTGGCAGGCATTGCGTGCAGACCTTTGCTGGGGTGGGGAGGCCATTCCTGACTCAGTCTCAGGGGAAATTCTGCCACAGCCCCACCCACAGCCCCAATCCCAGTGTGCAGCTGGGAACAGGACTTGGGTTCCTCTTACCCATGAATCCTCGAAAGCCCCCAGCTCCTCTTAGAGCCCGGTGAGGCTCTAAGTGACTTCACTTCTTCTCTGTGGCTTTACCGTCCCCTCAGCTGCATAACTTTCGCCCATCCCTTCCCTTGTCTGCAACCATCCAGCACGATTTCTCTTTGAGCCCAGACTTCTGTAAAAGGGCAACCTGTTGGCAATGTTGGTTCCTTCTGAGGGCTGGGAGGGAGAATCTTCCAGGACATTCTTCTAGCTTCTGGTGGCTTGCTGGTGATCTTTGGCTGGGTGGCTTCTGCTGTTATAATCCTGATCTCTGCTCTCATCTTCACATGGTACTCTCCTCGTGTGCATTCCTGTCTCCAAATTTCCCCCTTTTATAAGGACACCAGTTGGGGCGCCTGGGTGGCTCAGTCGGTTAAGCATCTGACCTCGGCTCAGGTCATGATCTCACAGTTCATGGGTTCGAGCCCCGCATCGGACTCTGTGCTGACAGCTCAGAGCCTGGAGCCTGCTTCCGATTCTGTGTCCCTCTCTCTGTTCCTCCCCTACTCATGCTCACTCTTGCTCTCAAAAATAAATTTAAAAAAACATTAAAAAATTTTTGTAAAGTTTATAAGTACACCAGTCACATTGGGTTAGGGGCTCAACATACTCCAGAATGATGTCATCTAGTTACTAATTAACAAATGAGAGTTGCAATGGCGCTGTTTCCAAATAAAACATTTTCTCACGTATTGAGAGTTAAGGCTCTAACATTTTGAGGGGGGGTGCAGTTGAATCAATAACAGTGACCAATTTGCCTCAATTTATCAAAGACCGTCCTGATTTCAAAGCTGAAAGGGCTGAAAGCCCTTCCTCAGTCCAGGACAAACCAGGTGACAATTGGTCACCCTAGTTGCGGACAATGCTGACATAGTAACAAAAAGTGTCCAGTGCTTGTTATTTTCTGCTGCATATATTTCTCAGGAACCTCCAAGGTAAGGCTGGCTAAGTGGCATACAGATTTGGGGGCTCCTGGGTTCACTGGACGAATGTCCCATAACTCGACACAAAGCAGATATTCACCGAGTTGATGGAAATGGAAAGGTGAAGAGCCCAGAGGGGTGGGCTCCAGGACCAGTGTGGGCAGAGGAAGGAGGAGATGGAGGCTGGAGTCAGGTAAGAGGAGTCACTCTTGGAAAGGAAGAGTCTGAGGGAGGGCGAAGGTGAGGCAGCTGTCTGAGATGCTGGGTGCATACACTTAAGACCCCCTAAGTTTCTACAGGCGGAAAATCCTCAGCTGCTGAGAGTGAGCCATCAGGCCCAGGAAGCTCGGCATCCGGTGGTCCTAACGGCTGCCGTGTTTTCAGGTTGCTACCATTTCAGAAGAGTGGGAACAACTTCAATTCTCTCACAAATTGAAGATAATGATTATAGTGTGTTCAGGAGGTTATATTTATTTTAATTTTTTTAATGTTTGTTTCTTTTTGACAGAGATTGAGGAGAGGGGCAGAGAGAGAAGGAGACACAGAAGCTGAAGCAGACTCCAGACTCCAAGCTGTCAGCACAGAGCCTGATGCAGGGCTCGAACTTATGAACCACAAGATCATGACCTGAGGCAAAGTCAGACGCTTAGCTGACTGAGCCACCCAGGTGCCCCTAGAAGGTTATATTTAAATCCTGCTTAGGACACATCTGTTTTGCAGTGTGGCTGGGTACAAGTCTCCACCAGGACAGATCTCAGTGAAAACGGGGGGGGAACTGAACTTGCAGTAGACAATCCACTTGCAGGGCTATAAGAGAAGGGGCCCCCTGCCTCTGCTGTGCTCAGCTGTTTACAAGTTAGATTTCAGGAAGCTTATGCAAATGCCTCCCTCAGGATCCTTGTGTTATTTGACAAGATCTTGAAATCATCCCCCCAAAGCAAGTTTTCTGATTACTGATCCAGCTAACAGAGAAATAAAAATAAACTCATTTCATGAACGCCCTACCATGGGGATGTAAAAATGTTGTGAGCACGGAAATAATTTCAGAAAAAAAAAGATGTGATTTTGACAAATTACGGCAACTGCTCTTGTTAAATAAACATTCTCCTTTCATAAGACCGGAGATAAATCATAGTTTAGGTGAGCCACACTTGATTAAAGCAGCATATTTTCTTGTTTACGGTCTATCAATAATACTATTCTCAAGGAACTATTAGGGACAGAGTAAGATTTTTAGGGATTCCAAATATTTAGCCTGGAATATACTTTTCCTCCATTACCCAGAAACTTATGCCACTGTCCGTATTACTAATAGCCCAGTCCTTAAAGACAGTCTCCCTGGCTTTAATGAAAGCATCATCAGGATTGGTTTTTGGGAACCAACAAACCTATTTTATAGATGGAAAAACTGGGGTACTTAGTGCCTTACAGAAGTACAATTAGAGAACCAGAAGAAGCAAAGTTGTCTCTGACCTCAGCCTTAGAGGCTGTGCGGTGCTATATATATGTTTCTAGAGAACAGGTGAGTAGTCTAATAATACTTAAAAATACTCTAGGATGAGTTTAGGAAGTAGAGTAGATACCCATACTTCACTTGATTTTGTTTTGGAGAATATGATATTTTTCATAAAAAATATATATTACTTATCTTAACGTGGCTTGGGCTTATCATTGCTTTAAAATTTCTTTGTTTTCATTTCTAACATGATAAATATCGATAGATATACAGCCCACAAAAACAAATGCTCCTTGCAGTCTTCAGTCTTTTTTATGAATGAAAAAGGATGCTGACACCAATAGATTTGAGAACAAATGTGCCCTTCGAAAGAATGGGTCATCCAACATTCATTATGTTCCGGAGCTGACTCGAGTCCATCCTCCAAGTAAGCTACTGCATTAATTCTCAAATGTCAAATAAAAAAGAAAGAAAAAAATTAAAAGTTCAACATTTATTTATTTTTTTAAGTAGAAATCTAGGAATAAGAGAGAACATTATTACCTGATAAAGAGTCTGCCTAATAGAGGCATAAATATACCTAAAGAGTGGGACATTATACATATTCCCTTTGAAGTAGAAATAATTCCTATGTTGCTTCAACCACTGCTTCTAGTCAACATTGCATAAAAGATTTTAGGTCAGTGCAGTAAAATAAGGAAAATAAATAAAATGTATAAGAATTACAAAGGCAGAAGCAAAATTGCCATTATTCGCAGATAAAATTACTGTTGACATGAAATTCTAAGTGGGTCTACAGAAAAGCTACTAGAACAAAAAAGACAGCTCTATATTGTTGTTGGACAGAAAATTGCTCTCAAAAAATCCATAGCATTCTTAAGTCCCAGGGACAATTAAGTAGAAAATGTAATTTTAAAAAAATCTGAAACTTTATATTCACAACAGACATTTGTAGAAAAAACAAAATTGAACAAAATTTTATTGTAAGGTGAAAACCTGGCTGGCTCAATCAGTAGAGCATAAGACTCTTGATTTCAGGGTTGTGAGTTTGAGCCCTATGTGGGGTGTAGAGATTACCTAAAAAAATAAAATAAAATCTTGTGTGGACTAGTCTCAGCAATCAGACAACAAAAAGAAATAAAAGGCATCCAAGCCAGCAAGGAAGAAGTCAAACTTTTACTCCTTGCAGAAGACATGATACTCTACATGGAAAACCCAAGACTACACTAAAAACTGCTAGAGCTGATACATGAATTCAGCCAAGTTGCAGGATGTAAAATCAATGTACAGAAATCAGTTACACGATGAAGCAGCAGAAAGAGAAATCAAGGAATTGATCCCATTTACAATTGCACCAAAAACCATAAGATACCTGGGAATAAACCTAAGCAAAGAGGTAAAAGATCTGTGTGCTGAAAACTATAGAAAGCTTATGAAGGAAATGGAAGAAGACACAAAAGAATGGAAAAACATTCCATGTTATGGGCAGGAAGAATAAATATTGTTAAAATGTCAACACAACTCAAAGAAATCTACACATTCAATGCAATCCCTATCAAAATAACACCAACATTCTTCACGGGGCTAGAACAAACAATCCTCAAATTTGTGTGGAACAACAAAAGACCCCAAATAGCCAAAGTAGAAAACCAAAGCCAGAGGCTTCACAATTCTGGACTCTGAGCTGTACTACGAGGCTGTGATCATCAAGTCAGTACGGTATTGGCACCAAAACAGACACATAGATCAAAGGAATAGGAAAGAGAAATGGAACCACAAATACAGGGCCAACTAATCCTTATCAAAGCAGAAAAGATTATCCAATGGAAAAAAGACAGTTCCTTTAGCACATGGTGCTGGGAGAAATGGACTGTGGCATGCAGAAAGATGAAACTGGGCTACTTTCTTACACCATATGCAAATATAAATTCAAAATTGCTGGAAGACCTGAATGTGAGACAGGAAACCATCAAAATCTTTCAGGAGAAAACAGGCAGCAACCTCTTTGACCGAGGCTGCAGCAACTTCTTACTTGATGTGGCTCCAGAGGTAAGGGTAATAAAAGCAAAAATAAACTATTGGGAGTTCATCCAGATAAAAAGCTTCTGCACAGTGAAGGAAACAATCAACACAACTAAAAGGCAACCAGTGGAATGGGAGAAGATATTTGCAAATGATATATCGGATAAAAGGTTAGTATCCAAAATCCATAAAGATCTTACCAGACTCAACACCTGAAAAACAAATAATCCAGTGAATAAATGGGCACAAGACATGAATAGACACTTTTCTAAAGAAGTCATCCAGATGGCTGATAGACACATGAAAAGATACCTAACATCACTCATCATCAGGACAAAACAAATCAGAACCACAATGAGATATCACTTCACACCTGTCAGAATGGCTAACGTCCACAACTCAGGAAACAACAGATATTGGCAAGGACGCAGAGAAAGGAGAACTCTTTTGTGCTATTGATGGGAAACTGGTGCAGCCACTCTGGGAAACAATATGGAGGCTCCTCAAAAAATTAAAAATAGAACTGCCCAACTATTGCACTACTAGGTATTTATTTATCCAAAGGATAAATACTACAAAGGAGTAGTATTCCAGTGTGTGTGTGTGTGTGTGTGTGTGTGTGTGTGTGTGTGTACACACACACACTGGAATACTACTCAGCGAAGAAAAAGAATGAAATCTTGCCATTTGCAACAACAGGGATGAAACTAGAGGATATTATGCTAAGTGAAATAAGTCAGTCAGAGAAAGATAGATATCATATGACTTTCACTCATATGTGGAATTTGAAAAACACAACAGATGAACATAAGGGAAGGGAAGCAAAAATCATATGAGAACAGGGAAGGAGACAAAATGTAAGAGACTCCTAAATACAGAGAACAAGCTGAGGGTTACTGAAGAGGTGGTGGGTGGGGGAGATGAGTTAAATAGGTGATGGGCATCAATGGGGGGACTTTTTGGGATGAGCGCTGGGTGTCATATGACTGGGTTCTACTCCTGAAGTCAAGACTACATTGCATGTTATCTAACTTGGATTTACATAAAAAATAAATAAATTTCACAAATTAAAGAGAAAATAAAACCTTTACAACAAATTACTGGAATGATCATTTAAAAAACTTTACTATAAGATGTAGGAGTCCTAAATACTAGTTTATAGATGGGAAGATATGATATTATAAAGAAGATATAGCACTTTATTATTTTAATGATAGTCTAATGAAAGTCCTAATGAAGTTTTTGCACACAATCTGACAAGGGTGAAGAAATACTAAGACCAATTTGGAAAGCATGGCCATATGCGTGGTAAGGGAGGAATTTGGAATAGGGAACAAAACTTGTCTTATTAGACAACAAAGCTTAGCATACCAGCAAGGTAAATAAAACAGCACAGCACTGGCCTAGGGATGTATACAAAGGCCAATGGAACACCTCAGGCAGCCTGAAACCATAACCACATATGTGTGTGAACTTGGTACATGACAGAGGTGGCTTAAAAAGCAGGATGGACAGAATAGACCAAACAACTAGTGATTCTGAGATAATGAGATGTCTTCATTTTGGAATAAGATAGTACTAGGTTGTTATCTCTGACCATATTAGAAAATAATTTCCATTATGTAAAAGACACAACTGTGAAAACTTCTCCAAAAAGGGCATAGGCAAATATCATTAAGATAGTGGAGTAGGGACAGATTTTTTTTAATGATAAGAAAAGTATAAGTCACAAATAACAAGTTCAATGAGGTTGTCTAATTAAAATTATAAATTCTCATGCCAAGAGGCAAGAAAAAACATGAAAAGATAAAAGCAGATTTCACAATGCATGTAATTGACAAAATATCAGTAACTAGAATATATAGGTATATATTTCCTATTTAAAAAGGCAAATCTAATAGAAAGATGGGGAAAATATATGAACAGGCAATTTCCAGAAGAGGAAATCTTCATGGTCAATAAAGATATTAAAATATTCTCAACCTCTCACATAAACATGCAAACTTCAAAATGAAACAGTAATGCAATACTATCCCACACCTCATTAGGACAATTTATAAGCCTGTTCATACCAAGTGTTGGTGAAGATGTAGAAAACGATGAAGAAGTAGAAAAGATGAAGATTAGACACTCTGTACCATTGCTGGTGTGAGTGCTAATCAGTAGAAGTGACTACACCAGAGAGCAATTTGACATCTCCTGGCACATTCTCCTCCAGGGCAATTCACATTTGCACACAAGTTGCAAGTGCATGGTGTTCACTGCAACTCTGTTATTCATAGCATAGAAGTGGAAGCCATCCCAAGGTAGAAGACAAGAAAAATAATGTGAGGTCTATTAATCAAATGAAGTCTAAACTGGATCTACACCAGTACTGAAGTGGCTGTATTTCAAGTGCAAATCCAAATCTCAATGAGATACCACTTTAAACCCATTAGGATGGCTATCATAGAAAAAAAAAAAAAGGGGGTCATCTGGTGACTCAATCAGTTAAGCATCCAACTCTTGGTTTCAGCTCAGGTCACGATCTCACAGTACATGAGTTCGAGCTCTGCATCAGACTTCATGCTGATGTCGCAGAACCTTCTTGGGATTCTCTCTCTCTCTCTCTCTCTCTCTCTCTCTCTCTTTCTCTCTCTGCTCCTACTCTGCTTGCTCTCTCTCTCTCTCTCAAAACAAATAAACTTTAAAAAATGAAACAAAAATAAAACCAAAAAACAAGTGTTGACTAAGATGTAGAGAAATTACAGTCTTTGTTCATTACTAGTGGGAATGTGAAATAGTACAGCTGATATGGAAAACAATATGGTGGTACTTCAAAACTTAAATATAGAACTACCATCTGATCCATCAATTCTACTTCTAGGTATATGCTCATAAGAACTGAAAGCAGAGAGTTGAATAGATATCTGTACATCCATGTTCAAAGGTGGGAGCAGTCCAGATGTCCATCAACAGATGAATGAATAAACAAAATGTGGTACATGCATACAATGGAATGTTATTCACTCTTAGGGATGGAATTCTCACACGTGACATTTTGAGCACATTATGCTAAGTGAAATAAGTCACACCAAAAAGTATCATATGTTTCCACCTATAGGAATTATATAGAAGAAGGATGAAATTCATAGAGACAGGAATTAGAACAGAGGTTAGGAGGGGCTGGGAGGAAGAGAGAATGGGGAATTGTTTAATAGGGACAGAGCTGCAGTTTGGATGATGAAACTTTTCTGTAGATGGTTGATGGTGATGACTGCACAACAGTGTGAATGTACTTTCTGCCACTAAAAATAGTTTAAGTGGTAAATTATATGGTATATCTATTTTGCCATATGAAAAAAAAAGCTAATGAAGGCATTTTAGGATCATGAGTGCTGGCACGGAGGATGTGAATGCTGGTGTGGGCTTTGTTGGTCTAATGGGGAATTAACATTCTCCTAGCACCCACCCAGGTGGATGGAGAATCCAGGGCATTGGGCTCAAGGCCTTTCCCAAAAGCCAGAGGTGGAGGAGAGGTCAGAAGGGCTCAGGTACTTGGCCAGCTGGAAAGCATGAAAAGGCAGAAATTGCTGGTTGAGAGGGAATTCCTGGGCTGACACAGAATCAGGCAGATGTGAATGAGCCATTTGGACTTGGAACTCTGGGCTCCCAGGAAGAGCCTCTTCTTTTGGTCTGTGGATCTTTGATACTTGTTAGGATGGAGGAAGTGGGGAAAGAGGAGGCAGAAGAAAGAGTAGAGAGATAGGTGTTGAGGTCTTGTGTGTTCATTCAGGACCCAAGGGTGGAAGGAGAAAGGGTGAACTGTAAAAAGAGACCTTGTTCAGACAGAGGGCAGGAAGGGGAGAGACGAAGTTGGGAGATTGTCTCATGCAGCTGCAAGATGTACTGATGAAAGAGAGAGGGCTTTGGAGCCGTGCATACCTGGTTCAGAATTCACATCCCACCAACCACAATCAATGTAACCTCGCTGAGTCAATTTCCATACTCATATGTAGGAAAAACTTTTTTTTCTCCACTTAAGTTTTACAGAAAGATGCAGTTCTAGCTAATCTTGCTTCCATGTAACTCAGAAAAAGAAATCTAATTATTGAATCAAAGATCTTCTTTGGAGCATTGTGCCTGACTTTAATTTTTTAAAAATTGTTGGTCTTTTGTCATCTACTCTAATTATTCAATACAACCTTCTTTTTAGTAAAGTCACGTTGAAGTCCTTTTGAAACATGAGCTGTCTAATGGCAGAAAACCGTAAGGGAAGATCTACCCCAGGTTTTGATCTACCTGCCTCTTCTATTTGGTTTTACTTAATTGAAAGATTCTTTCATACATTTTTCTTTTCCTCATATCTCATTTCATTCTTTCTAGTCTCATTTCAGAGTGCACTCAACCATATCTGCTTCCTAAAGAGATGCTATTCTGCTGGTAATCGAGAAAAACTCCAGGTGCAATGCCGTAATCTAATTTCAGGATATTATGAAGAGCATTTAATTCACATAATTGTGTTTGAGTAGAAAAGAATGACTAAACCATGGATGGAATCAACTGGGCCACAACAATTTCAGGGCTTGTTATTAAGAATTCAAATATTATCGGGGCGCCTGGGTGGCTTAGTCGGTTAAGCGTCCGACTTTCGCTTAGGTCATGATCTCGCGGTTCGTGGTTCGGAGCCCCACGTCGGGCTCTGTGCTGACTGCCAGCTCAGAGCCTGGAGCCTGTTTCAGTCTGTGACTCCCTCTCTCTCTGACCCTCCCCTGCTCACGCTGTCTCTCTCTCTCTCTCTAGAAATAAATAAAACATTAAAAAAAAAAATTCAAATATTATTGGGTAATTCCTGTGGCTGTTTGAGGGGTCTATTTTCACTTACAACAATGAATCTCCCCGGAAAACCTTCTGTACGGTAGCATTTGAAACTTAACAGGGGACTGGCATGTTTTATTTGCGATAATCACCTTAACATCTCAGATGGTTTTCCTTTATTTTCATTTTAAGATTGGAGACATCAAAGCATGAGGCTTAAGTGATCTGCCCAAGACTCATTAGTAGTAGGTGGCTTCTTCATGTGTCTTCAGGCTTAGTTGAAGCTCTGGCCATCATTGTCACATTTGGCACATACCATGCCAACACCATTTGGTTTCCCACTTGTCTTCAAGAACTCAACTCTGAGAATTAAGCCATATTGCGTCCCAGGAACATGGTGTGATTGGCTGTTGTTGTTCAACAATTTGTACAGAAAAAGGATAGTGAAGGATGCTTCTATTGGATATTGATAATTCTCTTGAAGTTGTGGTCTTTAAATTAAGCCCCATTAGAATTCATTCCAATCAGTTCCTGATATTATGGAGGGCACCGATGTTACTATTACAAATTATTATCTGTATTGTGAAATCAATAGTTCTTATTATTTGTATTCTTTTGGTATTGTTGTAAATTGGGGTTTCTCAACCACGGCACTATCAGTATACTGAGATCTTTCTCTGCCACGGCACTATCAGTATACTGAGATCTTTCTCTGCAGAAGGGCTGTTCTGAGCAGGATGTTTAGCAATACTCCTGGTCTCTACCTACTAGGTACCAATAGCACCCCATCTCCTCAGTTGTGACAACCAAAAAAGCCTCCAGGCATGGCCAGACACTCCCAGGCCAAGTCATTCTTAGTTAAGAACCAATGCTGTCAATGACATAAGCAACAAAAATATTGTATTCTCTTAAATTATTGACTCCGCTAGACCCAGGAAGCATTATTAATTACTCAGAAACACATTTATCTATTGATTCTTGTTTCATCAGTAGAAGTCGATTGAGAACTTGTCCCAGAAGAGAGAGAAACCAAAATCTAGTTAATTCAAACATAACCCTTGGGACCAGGTAATTAAAGATACTCTTAACTGGTTGTCTTGCCAAAGTCAATACATACAAGAGTTTCATCCGTCTTAACTACAGAACATGTTTTCATCTAGTAGTATTCCTTTTAGAGGGCTTGGACGTGGGAACTGAGCAAACAAATCAGGGTGACCGTCTTCGGTTATATAACTAAGGTGGTTGATACACATCAACCTGATTACTCGACACATTTGATCCCTCTACCTCTTTTCCTTTATAGCATTTGAAAAGCAACAACCATTTACGATAGGAAAAAAGAGGGCAAGGCTCTGGATAAAAAGGCATAAATAGGAAAGGGAGGAGGTCGTAGACTCTGGGTCTGGAGTTCTCGCTTGGCTAGCAAGAGGGCAGATGCAGGATTGAAATGCGAGAGAGGCAAATGTCAGGGAGGAGACAAGGGCCCCGAGTCAGAGTCTTTGCTCCGTTTTTATTAGGATCAGAAGGCTTACAAGCCATGATGGATGTGCACAAAGAGACAATGAAACTGTGAATGTTAACTCAGGGGCATAGGGGAAAGGAGGTTTTGAAGGTCTGAGGTGTAAGGGGTTTGGATCAGTACAAAACAAAATCTTGGTGCAGGACAGATGGTTGTTACAGCAGACCTGAGTCTCCACCTCTGTTTACCTAAACTGGCCTAGGGGATGAGGAAGACAAAGCAGGCGACCTCAGGGTCAAGAAGGCACCTTTCTTTTGCTAATTACCTCCAGTCTGGGCAACTTTGCCCCGCTGAAGTCTACAGCCCTGTTAACCTGTTTACCTAATTCGGTCCTTCCTTCTGGTGAAAGGAGTTTTCTGCTATTGGACTAAGTTCCGGGGGAGGGTCCGCCCTGTTTACCTTATCTTGTTTATCTGATCTTGGATGCATACATCCTGTGGCTTTCTGTTTCTTTATGCCTTGTTAACCAATGGGTGCAAGCTCAGGGAATTCCTCACCAGAGGACAAAATAGCTGTGCCCTCCCCATCACTGGGTGTGTGTCATCAGGGTTCAAGTGTGGGGAGCAGGAAGAGAACAGACCACGCAGATCTGGATTAGAAAGCTCAGTGGCTTGAACATGAACTCCACTGAGGCTCATCCTATCTGTAAAATGACATAGAAGTCAGAGATACCATTTACAGAAACCCTGACTTAGGCTAAATATTCAGTCAATGGCAGCTTTGTTTCTAATTTCTACAGAAGCTCACGTCTCTGCTGGAGAGTTGGGCTGCTTCACTTGATGATTCCACGCATGACTCCATCCTGATAGATACCCAGGAATCGTGGCTATTTAGGATCCGCTTCAAAATGGCTTTATCCATCACCATAAAGCAAACATTTCACAATACCCATTAGATGCATATTTGTATTAACGTTTCCCTGAAACCATCTTTTGCTGTTTTATGGATTAAGAAAAAGAATGAGCAAGAAGAATAACGGTCAGGGGCTCCATTCGCTGAATCCTGGTTTATGGCAGCAATAAAAGCAGTTGTGTTACCCAACCGCAGGCATGTCTATTTTTAAGTAAGCTAAGCTTCCCTTACATTATGCAGACCCCCATGGAAATGTGAACTTGAGTGTCTGAAAGCATCCTGGGGCTGTGTTACGCTGACTCAGCTTCCCAGGCACATGAAGCTGGGTGGAAGAGAGTGAGGAACCACAAGCAAGGACAGGGCAGCCTTCCCCTCTGGCTGCAGTGGCTTCCCTCTGTATGACTCTGCAGGACTGAGAAACGGCACCAGACGCCCTAACAAAAGACACCAACATGACAATATTGACCAGAATCCAGGTCTTACTTAGTAACTCATCAGAATATTTGCTATTTCAAACTATTTTCCTTCCAAAGAGAATTCATCAGCGAGTCTCTCTAGCACGCTGGGGCGGGACATAGGCTAGTGGTTTTCAATTCCTTTCACAGTTAGACAGCCCTTTCTATATATAGAATTTCCTAGGGGACACTGATCTGTAAGGCAAGTGAGAGGAAAGCCCCTATGGTGAAAGTTGGAGTGGAGAACAGAAGTTTTGAAGTCTGTCGACCCCTGGATCACCCTGCAGAGTTCTTTCTAGAGGCCTGGAGGCATCCCCTTAAACCTGTATGACTCCCGGAATCCAGATTGACAAGCAGGGGGCATAGCCCATTCAAATCTCTTTCTTGTTTTAATAGCCTTCTTTGACCACACTCATTTGCACACAGTGACCCTGCAAGCCCCTCTTGCACCAATAGAGGATAAGAAATCTTCTTGATGATTTCCTCTCTGCCAATTAGGTCTTTAGAGCCAACTGAATATAACACAGTCCCTGTTCTTAACTCAAAGAGTCTTTTAATGATATTTAATAAGAGAAGAGTTTTACTTTATGTTGCGCCCGATGCTTTTCCCTGAATTACCATTATTCCCAAAATAGAAGGTTGTGGAGGAAATGCAAATACAGTAGCTACTAGCACTTATAGAAGGGACATCAGGAAATAATTGTTCAATTGATGTTGCCATGATTTTAACTGTCTGGAGAAAAGCCACCGGAAGTAGAGATCTGAGTGTGAATAATGGAGCAGCCACTTTCGAGAAGCTGGGGATACTCAGCAGACACTCGGCGGATCCTGCTTAGATTTTGAAGTGCCTGAAACGAAGTCTGGCACATGGCGGGTGCTCAACATACACTGGTTGAAAAAGAACAAACCCAAGGCCCCCAAAGCACCCTAGCTTGATAATGCTCTCCAGTACATGGCTAAAATTTAATTCCAAATTGGCATCACTAGATTTTCCTAACTCTTCTCCCCCTCTCTTCTGGCATCCAACCTCCCCTCTCCCCCAGAACACAAGAAAGTAATATGAGAGAGGATACATTTGAGTTCTCATTTCCTTCTAGTAGAACAGCTTCTTTTTTTAGACAGTGTAGTAGCGGCAGCAACAGACACAAGTAGATACTGAAACAATTAGTGAGACAACATGAAGCAAGACAGAAAAATATGCAGATTTAATTGAAGAAAGTTGCAATATAAAATCAGGCTGCCAGGCTTTAACGTTGTAATTAACTCTAGGAGAAAGGGAAGGCTCATCAAACCATCTTCGCAGCATCCATGGTAGAGTGTTTGCACAGCCACCTGACTCATTCACCTCTTCATTCATTCAAGGTGTTCTCTTGGACATCATCTTCCAATTTGTGACAGATTCCCGTCTCTGGATGACAACTTTAGGACTCCATGCCTGCAGAGAAGTTCTTCCCTCTGGAGATGTTTTTAGCACTCTCTGTTTGAACAATGCCATATCATAAATTCTGCCAAAAGGCATGAAATATGAGAGTGGACACGATCAGGCTGGTAACTAGCATCCCAGGTCTCTCTGAGGTCAGAATCAATGGCTTTTTTGGAAATGATGGAAAAACAAACTGTCATCCAGGGAACTAATGACATCAAGCTTCCAGTCCGGGGAAACAAGAACCCACCTGCCGATGACATAGTGGCCATTCAATAGACTCACTCAACAGTGAAGAAAGTCTGGAGGGAGAGGGAAGGATTTGAGCAGAGTCTGAAAAAATCCTCCCACAGTCCCCAGATCTCTCCCAATCCCGCCTCTCTGGTGCCTGAAATCTCTTCGTTACGCATTTCTACTGCAACTGATTTCTCCAGGTATTGTTTTAGAAAGGCACAGCCTGCGAAGGCACCTCCGTATCCCAGTGTGAGTTAATCAGATGCCTTTCCCCCGATCAAGCCTTTATTTTCCCTTCTCATTATGGCCTTCCAGCATGTGCTAGGTTGTATGACCATGTTATGATGGGGCTTTGCTATACTTTGGGGGAAAGCCATTCTCTGCAGACTCCATTTGTAAGGGCAGAGAAAGCAGAAACCTAATTTGCAAGTTCCTTTCTACCAATTGCTATTCTCAAAAAGCTCTGTATAAGTGAAGAATGTCGTATATAATCCTGACTACGAAAGGCAAAGAACCTGCATTGTATGGAAACAAAGGAGCCGGAGCGTGTACAAAGATGCCCACTTTGGGCAAAAAAATGAGTCTTAAGACTGTGTGCAGTTCTGCTTGAACATATGATGGGCATATTCATTTTCATTTCAGAAATGTTATTCCCATTTCTCACCAAGCTTTCATGTGCAGTGGCTAATGATTTTAACTCCTTGTTCTTGCCCTTGAGCTTGTCAATGAAATAACGATCTTCCATGATCCATGTTCTGTTAGCCTGAAGAACTCTTCTGCAAAGTAAATCCTGATGCTCTAATTGACCTAGTGTATAGGTGTAGGTTTTAATACATTGAAATATTTTACTCAGTGAAGCAATGAGAAGGATGTATCACTTGATATCATTTTCTGTATAAATGTTAAGCAATTTCTTTAAAGAATTGACTATTGTCCTTGTTAATTCTATTATTTATCTATTTTCTATTCCTTCTATTTCTGCTTTTTTAAAGTAGGCTCCATGCCCAATGTGAGGTTCAAACTTATGACCCTGAGATCAAAAGTTGAATGCTCTACCAACTGAGCCAGCAAGACACCCCTATGTCTGTTCTTATCTTTATTTCCTCCTTTCTATTTTTCTAGTTCACCCATATTTTTCTAGTTTCATCATGTGGAAACTTACTTTCAAAAAGAAGAAAGATTTCAAATCAATGATCTGAGATGTAAAGCTATACATTTCTCTTAAGTCAATTCTTTAGTGGAATCTTTGAATCTTTGATGCATATGTTTTTATTACCATTTTTCAGTGCACCTGTTTTCTTATTGCTTAGATTTCACCTTAGACCTGTACATTCAGCTATTTAATTTTCAAACATTTGGAATCTTTCCAGATATCTTAACGTTATTAATATTCAATTTAACATTTATGTGATTCAGAAACACACCTTTAAAGATTTCAATATTTTGACGTTCATTGAGACATCCTTTATGGCCTAGAATGTGGTCTCTCAAATCTTCCACGTGTGCTTAAAAACGGACTGTGTCTTCCACCTTGTTCAGTAAATCCCAATTAAATTTGTGCATGGTGTCACTCAAAGCTTCTGTATCCTTGCTGACCTTTTGTTGCCCTGTTTTCTGTTAGTTACTGAGAGAGGGGGTGTTCAAATCTCCAGCTGTATCTATTTCTCTCTTTAACACTGTTATCTTTTTATTTGGGGATTTTGAATTTCTTTAAATATTTTGTGTTGACTTTGAAGATCAAATGCATCCTGTATTATTATGTATCCTGATGAATTGACCCTTTATCACCATAAAATGCTCTCCTCATCTCTGATCTTCATTTCTGTTCTTGCCTTGACATTTATTTTGACTGGTATTAATATAGCCATTCCAGCTGTCTTATGTTTTGCCTTTTAGTATCTTTTCCCATCCTTTTTCTTTCAGCCTATTCAGATCTTTATATTTAAAGTGTACCATTTTTAGACAGCTAAGAAAAATTTTTTAATGTTTATTTATTAAAATTTTAAATGTTCTTTATTTATTTTTGAGAGAGAGAGAAAGCATGAGTGGCAGAGGAACAGACAGAGAGGGAGACACAGAATCTGAAGCAGTCTCCAGGCTCCGAGCTGTCAGGACAGAGCCCAACATGGAGCTCGAACTCACAAGCCATGAGATCATGACCCGCGCCAAAGTCAGATGTTTAACTGATTGAGCCATCCAGGCATACCTAGTGTTTATTTATTTTTGAGAGAGAAACAGAGCATGAGCAGGGGAAGGGCAGAGAGAGAGGGAGATACAGAATCCAAAGCAGGCTCCAGAGCCCAATGTGGGGGCTGAAACTCACAAACTGTGAGATCATGACCTGAGCTGAAGTCAGACACTTAACCAACTGAGCCACCCAGGCGCCCCTTTAGACATTTTTTCTTTTTTGTCACAGCCTAAGAGGATAAAAGGACCACGAAAATTACATGTCTTATGATGAAGTAAGAGTTTCTGAATGGTATTATGGCCGGGTAGCTAAAACCCAAATATTACCTTCCACTTCAGGCAAGTGATCAATTAAATATATCATTCCCCCATAATGTATCAGCTGCTCAGCTCCCCCAGATCCTATTGACAGCTGTTCCTTAAAGAAGAGAAATACGAAGACTGTCAGAGACAGTTTGGGTTGTTGATGTTACATCTTGCAATAATAACATTATTTGAATGAAATGAGATTATAACTGTTTGCTGCTAACTCTGAACAAACACCAGCATCCTGCAGCATCTCAGAGGGTCTGCCAACAGCGGTTTGATGGTGCTCCCTGAAGCACTTCTCAGGAGAACAGAGATAAAAGACACAGAACGATGAACAAAGCAAGTATTTCACTCTCAACAATATGTGCCTTGAAATTAAATGATCTTTAGCTGTTAGATGCCTCTATCCATCATCAGTGTGTCCAACTTAATCTTTCAAATTGCTATACTGAATTAAAATTTTCCTCTACAGAGTCAGAAAAACATGAAAAACAAATAATAGTCATTATTGTAGAGATTACTACACTCTGCATTTACTGTTATCTGAACTTCTCTTGCTTTGTGCCGAAGATTTACACTTGCTTTTCACAGTGGGTATTGGGGTCAATGTGAAGTGTTTTTGAAAGACTTGTGTCTTATATAATCTTCAAATATTCTGCCAAAGTTCTATAAGATGGTGATAGGAGAGTCCAAGGTGTTTTTCCCATCTTGGAAAGGACTCCAAATGACCCACCATCCAAGTTCAAAAACCAACCGAGTCCTCCAAATGGCCTCCAACTGATTGAATGGGTAGGTAAAATGTAGTTTATTCACACAGTGGACTATTACTCAGCTCTGAAAAGGAACAAAGTAGAAATTCACACTACGACAGGGATGAACCTTGAAAACATTGTGGTCAGTGAAAGAAGCCATCTCAAAAGGCCACAGATTGTATGATTCAATTTAGCGGAAAATCCCCAGAATAGGCAAACCGGTAGAGACAAAATGCAGATTAGTGTTTTCCAGGGGCTGGGGCAGGGGATGGGGAATGACAGCTAATGGGCACCAGACTTCCTTCTGGGGTGACGAAAATGACTTGGAACTAGATTGTAGTAATGACTGCACAACCCGTGAATGTACTAAAACCCACCAAATTGTACTTTCAAATCAGGAATTTTATGGACTGTGAATTTTATCTTAGTAAAAAAAAATAATAATAACCACAAACAAGCAAAATTGGCCAGTTATGGGCAGTTTGTCTCCCTGGAGAGCTTACCAGGAGGTGGCTCTTCTGCAGAGTGCCACTCCTCTCCAAGGTTCCCAGAGGAGAGAGGCTGTGGGAGGCAGAAGATCTCCCTGCTCCTCACTTCTCTGTGAAAAGGAGAAGGAGACTCTCTGCTCCCTTGAGGAGTTTCACCCTAAGGGAAACACTGGGCGAACCTGTGACTGCCTGGAGAAGCGGACACTGATCCCATTCCCTGGTCAGCCTCCGGGCGGCTGACCTCTAGCACCACGGAGGACTGAGTGGGGGAGGGGTTGCCCTGGGGAGAGATGACAGAATGGACAGCCTGGAGAAGGATCAAGGGCAGCACTCTTTTTTTTTTTTTTTTGGAATTTTTTTTTCTTTTATTTGTTTTTATTTTTATTTTTTTTTACAAATAGTTTATTGTCAAATTAGTTTCCACATAACACCCAGTGCTCATCCCCACAAGTGCCCTCCTCCATGCCCATCCCTCCTCCCCCCACATCCACCAGTCCTCAGTTTTTGTCAGCATTCAAGAGTCTCTCATGGTTTGCCTCTCTCCCTTTCCCCCACCATTTCCGCCCTTCTTCTCCCCCTTGGTCCTCTGTTAAGTTCCTCCTAATCCTCCTATACGTGCACACATATGATATTTGTCCTTCTCTGCCTGACTTATTTCGCTCAGCATAACACCCTCAAGGTCCATCCATGTTGCTACACATGGCCAGATTTCATTGTTTCTCATTGCCATGTAGTATTCCATGGTATAGATAAACCACATCTTCTTGATCCATTCATCTGTTGATGGACACTTAGGCTCTTTCCATGTTTTAGCTATTGTGGAAAGTGCTGCTATGAACATTGGGGTCCATGTGCTCCTATGCATCAGCATTTCTGTATCCCTTGGGTAAATTCCTAGCAGTGCTATTGCTGGGTCATAGGGGAGTTCTATTGTTAGTTTCCTGAGGAACCTCCACACTGTTTTCCAGAGGGGTCCTACCTACCAACAGTGTAGGAGGGTGAAGGGCAGCACTCTTGATGTCCTGGTTCCTGAGGGATGGATATGATTGGTCACTGCCCATGTCCAGGAGGCCCCTCCCCCAACATCAGGGGAAAGTACGTGTGAGGCCACCACCTGCAGATCAAGTCACCTACGGGTCACCAGAGCCTAGGAGAGCTTCCAGGATGCAACCCTTCTAGTAGAGCCCAGAAAATACAGAAAATCAGCAGAGATAACTAACAGAACCAGAGAGCAACTACTCTAGGGACAGTCATTCAGGGAAATATTCTTTCTCCAGCCCCCCAACCCCACTCAACACTAGGACAAGAGCATTCTAAGGCCTCTGACCATGTGGAAGCTCACAGACAGTCCCTGGATTGATGGAGATGAAAAGTTGACTTTCACTTCCCTCTGTCAGCTTTGTCTAATGCCCTTCTCCTGAGTCTTCATTTCCTAGAAGCCCAACCCCACCTGCAGGCGTGTGGACCGATCCTCTGGCCTCCCCGAGAGAGACATACAATGTTCCTAAACTATGCATATTTATGTTTTAAGTTATGCAGCCTCAAATGATACCACAGGTGGGACACTTGTTAACCCAGATGAGGCGAGACTGAGCCAAGTTCAACCCAAGTTCAACCCTTCTTTTCAGGCTCTTCTCATGAACGATCCAAAGATCTTGATGTTCATTCTCTTCTGAGGTCTCTTTAATTCAGCACCTATTAGCATGTCCATTTTTCAGAGGAGAGCTTAACAAACACTCTGAGAAATTAAGGGACTTGGTCAAGGCCACACCTCAGTAAGTGCCAGAAATGTGCACCATTCTTACCAATTCGGAATGCCTAAAATACCCTAGTCCCCCTTACCCATGGGTGATATATTCTCTGACCCCCAAGTGGACGCCTGAACCCACAGTTAGTACTGAACCCTAAGTATACTATGTTTTGTCCTATATGTACATACCTATGATAAAGTTTCATTTGTAAGTTACGCACAGTATTGACACTGACTAATAATAAAATAGAACAATTATAACTACATACTGTAATAAAAGTTATGTGAATGTGGTCTCTCTCTCTCTCTCTTTCTTTCTCTCTCTCAAGTGTCTTGCGGTACTGCACTCCCCCTTCTTATGAGGATGTGAGACAATACAACGCCTATGTCACAAGATGCAGTGAGGCGAGGGACGTAGTGTGAGGTTACTGCGCACCTTCTTATGGTTTCTCAGAAGAAAGTCAGCTACTCCTGGATGGAGTTTGAGCACAGGGAACAGAAATCGAGGTGCCAAACTGTAGAGAAGGGGCAATACTGTCCCTGCAGCCACGTGGGGACAGCCGGGTTTGCTCTCCCTCTGTCTCAGCGCACCACTTGACCTTCAGTCTCGTCAACTGGAGTCCTTATTCCCCTCTCCAAATGACGGAGGGAAGCCTCAAATACATTTCCAGGCATTCCCTCAGTACCCAGGAGGAGTACACGTGAATTATATTTAATAGCATTCACCTCTTCGTGATGACTTTTCCAAAGCAGAACACATATCTGTAGAGATTAATTCCATTCTAATAAAGTTTTAGAAAACACCACTAAATTAAAAAAAAAAAACATGCTGCAAAAATTTAGATAATACAGGAAGAAAAAAAAAAAGAATAAAATGTCCCCCTGATGAAAGGGGATGAGGAAGGGGAAGTAGAGAAGAAATAAAGATAGGAAACATTTGCTGTGCATAATACTTATTTTACACTTTGATGGGATCAAAGACAGCTAAGTCAAGGTAGCTATGTTACGATGTCCTGCTTTAGATCAGGCGCTGATCAGAGAGTGGACAGTGAGATGGGTCAGGGGGTCTGATTCAGGACAGAAAGTGTGAAGGAGGTGAGCGCAGGATGGGGGAGGGGGTGGTGGTGTTCAGGTTGTGTGCTAGTTTATCCCTTGGCCTGGGGCTGCTGGCCAGGTCCTTGGTTAGCAGTTTAAGAGCACATGCCTATCTCTGATCTGTGCCCTTTGCAGTACTGATTCGGGGCACGTAGCACGTGCACAACGAATGCTTCTCACTTGATAGCACTGCGAACTACATAAAAGAGTATTTATTTTCCTTATCAACTGCAACTAATCTTTCTACCCCCTTCATGGTGGAAGCTATAATCAATAAGAGTATTAATAGCAGGCAATGAGCACAGAGTAAATAAACATGAACTTGATGGGCCGAGGATACATTAGATTTAATTTTCTTTCTTTAATTATATGTGCCTATGGGACATATAATTCATTCTTTAGAGGGAGAAGAGGAGGAGAGAGAGAATACGAATGAGAAACAAAGTGAATTGCTAGGAGTGGCCTGTCCTGCAATTTCTTAGAGTATTTCTCAGTGAGGGGGAGCACTACAGAGCTTCCCTACTCTCAGATCTCAAATGCCCTCGCCAGCTCCTTGGGGGATAAAATTACCAGCCATATGGGTAAGATGGTGTTAGGCCCCAACTCTAGTCACCCAGGGCTGAAAGCAGGTCTAGGACATGGAGGTGACACCCAGCCAAGGTCAAGTATATCACTGATCTACACCATCACCACCCTACCCCAGCACAGGGACTCAGTCTTGATCACCTATCCATCCTCTTACTCTGGAGAACAGAGTCTGGAACACTGTAGAAGCCCATGAACATTTGTTGAATAAGCAGATGAGCAAGTGGATGGATGGATGAATGAAGGGATGGATGAATGAATGAACTTATGTCTATAGTTAGAAGAAACTCCCCTTTTTATTGTAAGGAACCATTCTCTTTTTGTTTCTTTGAAGCATTTCTTCTGTTTTGTGACATTTGTCATTTGTGCACAACTGCCCTCACACCCTATATCCAAACCCAGCCTAAAATCCTTATGCTGTGCGTTGATACAAAAAGATTTTTTAAAGCATACCAGCCCTAAGCCAACCAGCGCCCATCCATCATGGTACGGCTGGGATGTATGCAGGAGAGGATGAATGCGTATGCTCCTGTGAGGTAATATTCCAAACCTGGGTTACCCTCAAGACTTTCTGGCCAAATCCTATCTTGCAAGATATTCTCAGCCACAGAAATTCTCTCTTCATGTGTGATAAGTCTGCTCTCTGGGTCACAAAGTGCTGTTAGTTCCCACAGCAGGTTTTTCAAAAGTCTGCCTTAATGAGCGTCAGGGATTTGACAGCCGTATGGCCAGTGCATAGGTGGCACTTCTAGGGTGTAACCGGAGTGGCACAGGGGGCCTTGGGCACTGTGATGTGCAGAGAGAGCCTGCGAGGAAGCCAGCCAGAGGCTGTGTGCGGCTCAGAGATGGTCTTGGGGACCTGAAACCCGTCCCCAGCCCTCTCTTGATAGTGACATCTGGTGAGCAGTGGGAAGGGCCGCCAGCTAAGTTTACATACCGTGAGGCAGTGTAAATAAAGGTCAGTTGACTAGGCTGAACTTGTTAAACAAGCTAACCTCATGTCGCGGAACATTGGCCATGTTCCAGAAACTATTCTAAATGCTCTGCACATATTTGTGTAATTAGCTCATTTAATCCTCAGATCCAGTAGGCTTGGTCCAATCACCACTCTCATGTTCTAGGAAGACACCAGCACCAAAAAAACTTGATTCCATGTCTCGATTCTGTGGTTTGTATGCAGCAGGGCCAGGAGGAGGGGGACCAAGTGGCGTTACCACAAGCTGGCAGTACTTCCAGGCAAAGGCTGTGTTTCCTGTCCCGCTCCCACCCCTGGGTCTGAGACTTCACCTCGGATACCCATTGCTTGTGCTAAATGGGGGGAGAATTCGATAATAATACTGACTTCATTAGGTTGTGCTGAAGATGGAAATTAATTACATCTAGTGATGCTTGGTCCATAGTATCCGTTTAATAAATGGACTCATTTTCATTTGGCTGAAGATTGAAAATAGGAGAAATACGAATCCCAACTTACATTAGGTTTAATTTCCTTTGTATATAAATATGGTTTTGACTAAATAAAAATGGAAACCTACATATATTGATTTTCCTTTTAAAATCATTTTTATAGGGTGAATGTCGCACAGCTATTTTCTATGACACATGGTTCCCAGGGCATCTTTGGGTTTCCACAGCTATTAATTCAATGTGTCAATGCATCTAGCCCACATGGAAGGCTAGTATACTAAAATTGGTACTCAGGAATCTCTGGGGGGCTATTTGTTTAGATTTTCTGTACAGTGAGGGGAAAAATATCAAAATTCCTTCCTCCTTTTCCATAACAGGCTATGCCTTTTCTTGACTATCTAATGTGTCCCAGGCAAGCTCCCTCCCCATCCATAGCACTGGCTGTGCCCCACTTCACAGCCCTGTTAGGAAGACATTATCAACCCCATTTCACAGGGGGAAAGACTAAGTCCCCATGTGGTTCTGTGTCCTGCTGAAGGTCACAGCTAGTGAATGGTGGCACTGGAGCCCCAGTTCCCTGACATCTCCCAAGCCTGAAACATACTTTGTGCAGTAAGCCAGGCTTTATATATCTTAGGACTTTAAAACATTGTAAGAACTTTAATGTTTCAGCAACTTTTTGGAGGAAAGATTTGGAAAATTAAAAGCACGTGTTTTCCTATCCTTTAATAGCAAATGATAGGCCAAGTTTGAACCATTTCTTCCTGATCTGAGATTATCATTACAAACTTTCGTCATCATATTTCACCACATAGATGTGGGGAGACTTCTTCTCCATGCAATGCCCCAGTTGATAGGGCTTTGAGTATTTTTGCCTTTATGCTTCCTTTTTTTGATGAATTCTTATTTATAAAGTGAATCATAGACAATATGATATATTACTCCTAAATATTTCAGTACATTTCTAGGACATTTTCCTATACGTCACCATGATTACAGCCAACAAAATGAATGTCATCTAATGGTTCGTCTATATTCAAAGTTCCCCTATTGTCCTAGAAACATCTTTTATAGCTGGTCAAATTCTCTTTTGAAATTTGTGCCCCTGGTAGAAAATAGCTGATCATGTCTGCAAACCAACATTTAGGGGCATGTTCCCAAGTCAGAGGGTTGGGTGACCCCAATAAAAGCTCATTCCCAAAACACAGCAAAACAAAACCTCATGGCCATATATGAAGCACACATATAATCAGGTAGTGGCTTTGTAGTCATATGTGCACATTAAATTTAATATTTAAGACTCAGTGCCAGGATCCCCCACCCCACCCCCCCGCCCCGGGCTTGTAATCACCGCAGCAAGCGCTGGCATGTCCAACTCCTCCCAAAGCTAGCGGCATGGCTCATCTTGCCCTTGGGTAGATGCTCAAGGTCACGGTGAGCTGTAACTCAGGAAGGTGGATAGTCAGTGCCCTTTCAGCTCTGACCGCTTGTAGGGAGAAGTTCAAGGTCTGTCAGTTTTAAACTCAGTGCATGTAGGAGGTACAGATGCTACAGAAACTTCACCTGTTCCCCCAGGAGTGTGGCCATCTACCTTGGTTTCTCCAGGGTTCAGGGGATATGGGACTTTCCATTTTAAAATGAGGACACCTTGGTTACCGTACACTCAGGGGCTGCCATTGGCACCTCATGGCCAAACTCTTCCCTCTTACTTGGGCTGACACATCCCTCGACCAGCAGCATTTGCGGAGCCCTGCTTACCTCTCGCAGCGTCCTAGGGGTCTACACAAAGAAGCAGGGTGGGGACAACATTGAGACAACCTACTGTGTGGCCAGTGCTTCACAGAGTCCAGCCAATTCACCCCCCATGTTACCTCTTGGGGAGGGGAGGGCGGGCAATGATTCTCTCCTCTTTTCCCACCTGTGTCCTGTGTGTATGTCAGACTCACTTGAGAAGCTTTTAAAACATCGTGATTCCAACCCCATCCCCCTTGATTTTCTGATTCAGTCTGAGGAGAAGGTCGAAGCACACCTATTCTCAAAAAGTGCTTTCACTTGATTCAGGAGACTCTTTTCCACAGATCTTAGATTAGACCTGGAAGTTTCTCAGTGCGAAATTGTAGGCAGCCAGTTTAGTTGGCCTATGAGAGAAGATTGGTTTGCCCAACTGACATGCAAGGTGGGTTCCTTTGTATAAAGCAAGCGTGACAGCAGGTTTGCCAGTAAGGGACACAAACCCACTGGTTGGGCCCCAAGCAGTCTGGGTTTACATACCCACCCTTTGCAAATTTCCCATCTCTATTCCCACCACTGGAGAAACAGGGACTCCCTGGTTCCTGACTCCTTGTTTAAGGAACCCCAAATGACCTCTTAGTCATTTTCAGACAAACCAGCTTGTTATGCTACACTGTTGTGTATGAAGAAGGGAAAGACATGGACTGCTGCCGTGTTACATCTTACGTCTTAAATAGAAGTTGGTAAAATATGCCAAATGCTCATGAGAACATAAACAATAATGTCAGGTGATACCAATACCAAGTAAAGTGTCTCATCAATAAGCAATAGAGGATGGAGCCCTTAGAGATGGGGTGGGCCTGGAACCCTTCCTGAAGGAGGTAGAGTGGAGAGGAGAAAGCAGGATCTGCTCAGAAGAGAGTGGACTTCTCCATCATCTTAGCCACTCATTTGGAGGAAAAATAGGGGTGTCATTTCATTTTTAGACTCTTGCATTTTAAGAACCTGACATTACCAGTGGCTTAGAAGTTAAAATACAAGTTCCCGAGATGGGTTACCTGGGTCCAAGCCTGGCTTCCTGGTTATGTAACCAAAGGCAAGGTAGAATCCTTATCTGTAAAACTGGAATAATAAAAAGGTCTGCCTAGTGTAAGTGTCGTCATGGTGGTCAGATAATGCACACAAGTATGTCGTGCAGAACCTGGGGCATAGTGTGCTCCCAGTAAATACTGGAGATGATTGTTGCTTTCACTGTTAATCAAAGGCCTGATCAGTTGCTATAGTTACCAGGGTCACATGTCATCTCTCAACATATTAAGGAAAGTTCCAGTGGTGAAAACACTACTCACGGAGGATGGCACTCCAATACGGGGATGGAGGCATAACTAAGATTGACCTTCAAGGGTTACCATGTGTTAAGAATCATCAGCTTAACTCTAGATCTATCTGTCTCCAATGGATAATAGACTGATGCCTTAGTTTGCTAGGGTGGCCACAGTCTGAGTGACTTAAGTCACAGATATTTATTTTCTTGTGGTTCTGAAGGCTGGAAGTTCAAGATCAGGATGTTGGTAGGTTTGGTTTCTCCTGAGGCCATTCTTGGCTTCTAGATGGCCACTGTCTCACTGTGTCCTCACATTGTCTTTCTCCTTCATGTGTGCAACTGTGTCCTAATATCTTCTTCTTATAAAATCCCCAGTCAGATTGGATTGGGACCCACTCTAATAGCCTCATGTTAACTGATTTGCCTCTTTAAGGACCCTGTCTTTGTGATGAGACTCTGGGTGTTAGAGTTTCAACATAGGAGTTTTGGGGACACATAATCAACCCATAGAAATTGAATTCTGTTTTCTTCTCTTCTTCTGCTAATACAGAGCAGAGGAACATTCCAGTGGCTTTTATTGTTCTTAAAGGAAAAAGCATGAAGTCCTTTAGGTACATATCACACATGTTTCCTGGGCCAGCTCAGCCCAGTGAGGCCATCTAAAGCATCCACAGGAGGTACAAGCCATCAATAGCTTTCAGCATAAACAGAACCATCACTTCAAAAGTGCTCTGAGAAGTGGAAATGAGTTTTTAAATATGGATCATTTGTTGAACATAGCTGTTAATACATGCAGCCAATATTTCTCACTAATGGAGGGGTTAAAAAACAAATTTATAGCCAGTGTCAAGTAATAAAATATGTGTGGTGTTTATAATTACCAATGATTTAGAACAGATCATTCCCTCACTTAGTAAATGGAGTTTTCATATCTTTTATCTGAAATTAAATAAAACGAAATCATGTTGATGATGCACAACCAAAAATAAAGGCAAAATAAAGACACTTAAAAACAAAGACTTTTGGCTGCAGATGTATGTTTTTAATGGACTTTCTCTACATTTATATTGTTGACAACCTAGGAGATTTATAATAAATTATTGGCTTCTATGGTGTTCAAATACAGAAGGATAGAAACTTCTAGTCAAAGTATTGAGTTACTAAGGTTTGGGCTTGCAGGCCCTTTTAGAGTTTTTTTCCTCTGTGTGGTGTGTGTGTGTGTGTGTGTGTGTGTGTATCTTCAAAATATTTAATATACATGGCTCTGTTCTTGGAGGTAGTGTATGAATACAAATTAAACTCATCTTAAAATTTTCTCTCCCCTAATATCCTGGAGTGTCCACTCTAGCTTCACATACACACACATAGCTCCTCTTCATAGTTAAGAGCCTATGAAGCCTGGAAAATTAAGTTTGAGTCCAGGATTATTTTGGAAATTCTCTCATGTTCTCTTGGCTTGAAAAGTCAGCACCAATAAAGACCAAGGTGGTACATGTCAGGTCTCTGGGTATCTCGTTTTACTTATGGGAAAATATTTGTCATTAATTATTTTATCCTTACATTTAATTATTTCTTCTGGACTTGGATTTGAAGTATTCTATTAACTAGAATCCAGTTCTGCTGTAATTTATGGCCGGCCACGAGTATTGGTGTCAGGAAAAAAAGAAAAAAAAGCTTTGTGATATAAACTTAATATATATGGGTTTATTGACTTACAAGCTATAGATTACACCTTAAAGCATAAAATCTCCCCAACAATAGGATGGTCATAAATAATTTCTTTGTCCATAAGAATAGTGATTTGCCCTTTCTTCTCATTAATATTCTGTAACTCGTTTTATGCCATAACATTGCTGAAGACACACACACACAGAGTAAAATGTTGTTGGGATATTTAATCAAGAATGCTCCATTTTACTTGGCAAACACTTCCTGTCTGACTGGCCCTAAAGAAGCATGAGAGTAGCGTGAACAGTAGTGTGGGGGTTTGGCCTTGGGGAAGAGCCATGCTAGAAGGATGCTGTGATAACGTAGCATTGCTGGTGATCTTTCAGGTGCTGCAGCTTCTATGAACTTGTCGAATTTTAATAGGTCTGCAGTGGCCCTCACAAGTTGCCTGGGAAACAATGGAGTCTACCGATCAGCCACCTTCATAAAGGTCACCTGTCAGGAGAAGCTGTACAGGGATGGGTAGGGGAAGGTGGGGTTTCCCAATCAGGGTTCACTGGTGACAGCACAGCACCCTGGTCTCAAACCCACGCCTTAGAGGCAGACAGATCATGTCTGAGTCTTGACTTTGTCACTCACCACCTTGAATGGACTAAGAAACTAGTCCAAAGCCTCACAGACAGTAGCCATTTACTGTATAGGGAGGTGAGAATGGATGACACCAATGAGTCGTGCCTGGCACATTCAATAATGTTGGCTGTTATCCTTAACACTGTGATGGTTACATGGCACAGTTCTGTAGAAACTTGGCTGTGGTTTGATACTAGCAACATGGATAGACAAGTTACTGAAATCAACTGATTTGTGATCAACTGGATCTCTGTTGCCAAATTTCCACTTCATTTTGTGCTGTGTAGATACACTGTAAGCACATAGATTTGGAGAAGCGATCTTTTACTAAACACTTGAAAGCTGTTCCGAGCCCTTGAGAAAACGTGAGTGCCAGTGTGTACAGATTAAGCTTCCTGCTCTGATACTCGTGGTCTGAAGAATCTCACTTCTTGGCAAAAGTAGCCAATGGGTGATTTACCTGACGTGTGGGCACCTGCTGATCAAGGCGGGGGAAACATCTTAGGTCCTGCAGCATCTGCAGCTTGCTATGTGAAGCCTGGATTGGATCTTGGTCCTTTATAGTTGCGTTAAGTTCCAGATTTGGGGCCTTCAGTCTCTCTTCGTCTCCCAGTGACAGAAAGCCATCTTCTTTCCATAGTAAAGGAGTGAGCAAACAGGGAAAAAAATTCTTTCTCTTCTGCACAGATATTAGGACGAATCTTGAAAGAGCAACGGCCAGAGCTGGGGACATTTGAGCCACAGGGCCCCCCAGCTGGCCAGACAGCAGGGTCTTCTGGCGTGGTCCTCATGGAGCCTCAGTGGGGCCCTCCGAGCATCATTCATTCACACAAAGGCTGCAGACCTATTGCTTTCTGCCCGGTGCAGTGCAGGCTCCCTGCAGCCGCTTGCACCATCTCTCAACAGCCACCACAAATGGTAGCTGGTGATGATCACTCATGGCTCAGACAATGGGACAGCGTAGAGGCCACGTCTGTAGTCAAAGGGACTGCAGCTCACAGCTCTTGACACGGTTCCTGCTGAGGGTCAAGGGACAGTTCTGGTGGCCTGCAGACGCTTGAAGCAGCTAGGCATAGCTTCCGAGACGTTTCCAGTCTCACCGGCCCATCTGTGCTTCCCATTCCTTCTTGCTTTGCCCCAAAGCCTTGCAGACTTGGTCAGGACACTCTTCCTCGGCCCCTCTCCTTAGTGACCTCCTCAGGGGATTTGATTTGCGACCCTTCTGCACCTTGGAAGGTCATGTGGGAGCATGGCACTTGGGGAGACTGAGAAAAGGTCAGCTTTTTATCATTTTTCTTGGCAGTATATTGTATAGGCTAGAGATCACGCCAGGACAAAGGGAGAAGCAGGCAGGCTCAGAGCAAGAGTATGGGGGTACGCTTGCGGGGTGCTTCTGACTTCAGGGAGCAGAGGACCTGGGCGCAGACTAGCAGGAGTTTAACCAGTAAGGGCCATTATCCCCCACATGCTAAAAAGTCCCAAAGGAGTTGATTATTGGGGTTGGTTCACAGCGATATCTGGATACTGACTTGGTGCCTGTGCTCTTTTATGAGCCCAAAAGTCCCAAAGCAAAAGTGAGGCTTCATCCTGTATCTCAGGGAGGGGAGATCTTTCCAAGGACACCTGCAGCATATTTCCTCTGAGGTCTCTGGGCCACACCAGGGCTCATGCATCACGGGCCAGTGGATCACGAATGGCTAAGAAGTAAGTTTCTGGAGTTTTCAGCTTCTAGTTATCATTGATGCAGGCTCCCCCAGCTGGCAGATGTTGGGCGGGTTGGGGGGGCGGTGCTCTTGGAGAGGTGACAAGGAGCACTGGTGATAGACACCATCATTCACGAGGAGCTGAGTGCTAGCACCATGCCTTTATTAGCCCCTCCCCCAATAAACTCTAAAACATTTCTGAAAATGTGCGTATTTTCTTCTCCCCATCTCCTCAATAGAGACAGTATGTACTAAATCATTCAGCTCGGTCCTGCCTGTGCCTGTGTGAAAAACCCGTGTCCAATGTGGGCTACTTATGCATACAAGAACTCACTTCATTTTCAGAGAAGCAACAGGTAACAGCATCAGTAACTGCGGTAGAATATAAATGGCTTTATCCCTTTATTGAATCAGATCCGTTTATTGAATCAGGGGATTAGGACCTGGGATCTGCTATTCATTTAAATACTTTGGCAAATTAGCAATCACAGTGGTTGAGAAATCCTGGCATCTTCTCCTAATTCCTTTGATTGTCAGGGAAGAAGCCCAGCTTAAGATGAAGATGTGATGGTATCACATGTACCTGAAAATGCTTGAAAGAGAGTATAGAAGTATGTAAAATACAGCAAATATTTCTAAGATTTTATAGGGCTCACCATCCAATTAAAAATACTTAAAGCTATTCAAGGGAAGTGAAAGAAACCTACTTCCTGCCCATTTTACAGATGACCTAACTGAAACTCAAAGGGGAAAAGCACTTATCTTCAGAGCCAGCAAGCTGGTCAGTCTGGCCCAAAATACCATATTTTTTTAAAAAATTTTTTATATGTTGTATTTATTTCTGAGGGAGAAAGAGAGACAGCGTGAGTAGGGGAGGGTCAGAGAGAGAGGGAGACACAGAATCTGAAACAGGCTCCAGGCTCTCAGCTAGCTGTCAGCACAGAGCCCGACACGGGGCTTGAACCCATGAACCGCGAGCTCATGACCTGAGTTGAAGCCCAACGCTTAACCGACGGAGCCCTCCAGACACCCCAAATACCATAATCTTATCACATCATCCAACAAAAATCTGACACTCTAAAGATTAATATAGATTTTCCTCAATTCTCCAAGTATGTAGTGAATGTTCTATTTTACGTGAATTATATTTTAAAATTAGATTCAGTAACACCTACCATTCCTCAATTCTCCAAGTATGTAGTGAATGTTCTATTTTACGTGAATTATATTTTAAAATTAGATTCAGTAACACCTACCATTCATGAATTTATGTAAAAAATATTTTTTTGAATGTGAGACATGGTCTGATATTTATGAACTATGCAAATTATGAAGACACTTCGATACAAGGAAACTACATCTCGGTTTACAAGATGGCTGCCAGACTGTTCACGCAGGCCCCGGCCATTGCAGCTACAGTGGAACAAATATGTGCTCGGGGTGTGTGTCCGATAAGCAGCAGTGAGTCTTACACACCAGAAAGGGGGCTGATGCCAAGGAAGCTAACTCATCTGAGAGATGCAATTTTCACCTGGTGAACCAGGCGTAAAAGTGCTGTGTGGTAACACCCGTCTTCCCATGGCCAGGCACAGTTTGATAGCTCGTCTAGCAGTAAAAATTGCCAAGACTCAAAACATCTATCCATCACTCTTTGGTTTATTATTTCTGAGACAAGATGCATACAGTTGTTAATGAAAAGTGTGATTTTTCAGTGGAAATTGTCTGTCTGTGAAGGCGAAAGCTTTTTGAATGGGTGACAATCTATTGCGTGTAACTGAAATTTTCCCCTACCAGAAGAATAGGGTCGTCCTGGGAAAGGCCCTCACGTAACACCTATTTGAATTGCTTTGCTTTGAAGGTGAGAATCTGAGGCAGTGGAAGGTGGACTCATTGACATAAGGGCCCACACAAAGCTAGTAGTTAAATTGTCCTGACCGTTGTCACAACACGATTATTGATGACTGTTAAGATATTGGAACTTGATTGTAGGAAATTTTGATATGCAGAGAAAAGAAAAATAACCTCATCTCTAGTTCCTCCAGGTTTATGTAATTATTTTGCAATGCTTTTCTTGCAATCTTTTTTTTTTTTTAGTTTTACTGATAAGTTTTCTAAGACTCTCAATTCCTTTTTTTTTTCTTAATTTTTTATGTTTGTTTATTATTGAGACAGAGAGAAACAGAGCATGAGCAGGGGAGGGGCAGAGAGGGAAGGAGACACAGAATCCAAAGCAGGCTCCAGGCTCCGAGCTGTCAGCACAGAGCCCGATGCAGGGCTCAAACCCACAAACCATGAGATCATGACCTGAGCCAAAGCTGGATGCTCAACCGACTGAGCCACCCAGGTGTCCCATAAGACTCTCAATTCTCAGGACAGATTCTTACTTAGATACCAAATTCATCTAACAGGAGAATATCTAGAGTAGCTACTAAAAGCACAATAAATGGAATGACTTTTTGTTTGTTTAGTGTTTATTTTGAGAGAGAGAGCATGCACAAGTGGGGAAGGGGCAGAGAGAGAGGGGGAGAGAAAATCCCAATCAGCCTCCACACGGTCAGTGCAGAGAGATCATAACCTGAGCTTAAATCAAGAGTCAGATGCTTAACTGACCGAGCCACCTCAAGAATGACTTTGATTTTAATAGTGTTGGACATCTAAGCTTCTCTCCACCTGGTAGGTAAGCTTTTGAAAATGTTTCTTCCACATCATTTAAACATAGTGCGAGTTAGCATGTCAGAAGAACTTACGTTCGAACCAGAGCTCTGTCAGATCACTTACTTTATTTATGTTTCCACACTGGCCCTCTTCCCTTCCCCCGCCCCCCGCCCCTGAACTTGACTAGGTATTTGGTCACCATGCAACCCCACCACTCAAGGGCGCTGAGTCACAAGGCTATACTCAGAATCTGCATTGACTCTCTGGAGCGCACCCACATCCGCTGTATCATTTAGTCCCTTTACAGACCTGAGAGAGGAACTGTGGTAACTCTTCTCCAGATGGGGGATCTGACACTCTGGGAGCAAGGGCTCAGTGGTCATAAGTGTCTGGAAGCAACACCTTCTGCCACGAGGCTTGAGCTCTGGGGTAAGGTGGCTGGCTCTAACCTGAGGTTTGTGTTATATTATCTACCCTTCCAGTAGAAGCTAGGCAAGGGCCCAGTGAACGTTCGCTGAATTAAATGGGAGGTTAGACTGGATCATCTCTAATGCTCCCCCATCCTCTGAAAGCCTGTAATTTTATGTTCTCACCCCTTCTAATTAATTCTGGTGCCAGGATGGCAGATGGGCACAGAGCAGTCAACACACAAGATATTTGGCTCATAAAACTGGGACCCACGGGGCCCCGTTCAGTGGAGTTCCACATCTGAAGAACCGCAGTCCTTGGAGGGAGGGGGAGAGATTTAATTTTAGTTAGATCTCTCTCAGCCATTCACTGCGCTCCAAGGTGAAGCCCACAACAACTGTGCCTTCTCTTGTTTTCTTCTCTGCCAACCCTGGGGTTTGGGGCTTTCTCACTCTCCTAAGCCACAGCGCCCTCTACATCGTCCATATAGGCCTGTTCCCGCAACTGTCCCCACTTGTCCCCCATCATGACCCATTTGACCAGGTACATCTTTCCCTGGTCTCTCTTCTCAGACAGGCTTTGCCCTCTCTGCTCTCAGAAATCAGGCGGGGGTGGGGCCGGGCGGGGTAAGGACAGAGAAAGCCAGGATGGCAATTCTGACAAGGTTATTTATATGCAGGAAAGGATGGAGTCTGAAAATGTGCACACGTTTAACAACTGCATGTCGTCTCATACAGAGGGAAGTGTTGCCCCTGTGTTCTGTGTCATGCGCTAACTGTCCCCGTCCTTGAATGCCCGTGGTGCCCACAAGCAGCCGCCATGCGCACAGTGGGTGCCCTCCAAGCGGGCTGCCTCTGCGATACATCCTATCGCAGGTGGGACGCAATGGGGGCAGGAGCCTCAGGGGTGGGATGGAGGTGGCCTCAGGCTCTTGGGCTGATGCGTGGCCCCCTGGACGGCACTGGTGAGCCGGGCGTGGGGAAGACAAGAAGCCTGCAGAGAAGTTGAGTCTGTGTGCACACGGGGGAGGAGAGACCAGCTGCTCAGCTCCCATTCCTAAAGGAGCGGGCTCTCGAAATCCTCATTAACCAAGGCATTAAGATAATGGGAAAATAATGACACACGCAGGACAATTGCTTTCATTATAATGTAGGAATTAAATCAGAACATCTTTCTCCCGCCTCCCTCTGTGTAGTTCAGAGAAGACTCAGAGGGGTTTTAAGCGCGCTGATGCTCTCTCTCTCTCTTTCTCAGACGGAGCAATGTTTAAGTAAACCCCGTGACTACAGTTCATGATCTCCCAGTGTTTACAACTGTATACAGGAGGCGAGATGGGCTGGCTTTTTCTCTGCCCCTTTTCCACGTGGCTACATCACCCCTGCAAGAGCTTCTGGGGGGTCTCCCGCAAGATTGATGAAAAGGCAGGAAAGCACATTGGGGCTAAGCAGGTAGAAGTATCTGTCCTCTAAAAGCTTTAGCTTTGACAATCAAAAGGAGCCAAGGCTTTCTTCCGCTAAGTGCCTGCCCACATCCTCCGCAGATAGAGCCTAGAGTAAGGCTCAGAACTTGGACCTGACATCCACTTCTGGGATGCAGCTGGGAGCTCCAGAGTGAGCACAGCCCTCAGGTGACCGTGGTGTGACACAGGGGAAGCAGCGAAGGAAAGTCACACCCAGGCAGGTAGCAGGGCTGAGGTCTCCGTGAAAGATGGCGAAACAATGTGTCTGCACCATCTTTTGGACTCCGAGAGGGTAGTCCGCCAACTATAAGCCTGTGTTTCCGGTAACGGGCCACATCCCGTGCCCTAAATGGTGTTAACTACGTAGAACCGTGTTACAAGTGCACAGTCCTATCAAGTTTTACGACAACGAGATGTTAAACTGGAAAGGCAATGGTGTCCCTTTAAAGGGACAGAGGGCAATTGGATTAATATTTAAAAGACCACATTGGTGATCACAAAATTTTTTGATTTTGTTGATTGAGTCATGAGTCTTTCATGGTAGCCGTGGCTCTGTGTTAGTTGACTGCGTGCCCTGCTATGGGTTGAACTGCATCGTCTCAAAAGACACGCTCGTGTTGTATCCTCTGGTGGCTGTGAATATGACCTTTTGGAAATGAGGTCTTTACCGAGATAATCGAGTTAAAATGAAGTCGTATTAGCTTAGGGTGGGCTCCAAATCCCGTGACTGGTGTTCTTATCAGGAGAGGGAGCTTGAGAGAGAGGGAGACACATTAGGAGGAAGGCCAGCTGATGATGGCGGTAAGGGTTGCAGCGGTGAAAGCCCCAAAGCTCGGAAGAGGTGAGGAAGGGTCCTCCCCTGGAGCCCTCAGAGGCTGTATGGACTTAGCGACACCTCTGGCCTCCTCAACTGTGAAGGAATAGAGTTCTGTTGGCTTAAGCCACCTGGTGTTTGCTCATTTGTTAGAGCTGCCCTGGAAAATGAATACAGGACCCTAAGCAAATTGTTTAATTTAAAAACTAACTAATAATAAACAAAAAACTAACTAAATAAATAAAAAACTAACTTTTTATGTTTAACTTTTCCTCCGGGTGCTACTTGCTATGCTAGGGTGGCTTTCACGGCTGTACAACCTCAGAGCTCTTTGTGTGAACTTCTCCTAAAGTAAATTATGCTTGAAGACCCTCGGATTTTCTTGAATCTTCAGTCTTGGTGTGTGGGGCAGAGGGGATGCAGACAGGTAATTTTTGGGTCTGTGCTTCTCCCTCCTGCCCTGGCCCCCCTCAACAAGATTCAGTCCCTACTTGACCTTACCCATTCCCTTGTTCTCACTGGCACTCGCCTTAAGTTTTTTTTAAATGTTTATTCATTTTTGAGAGACGGGGAGAGAGAGCGAGAGCGAGAGAGCAGGGGAAGGGCAGGGAGAGAGGGAGACACAGACTCTGAAACAGGCTCCAGGCTCTGAGCTGGCAGTCAGCACAGAGCCCGACGCGGGGCTCGAACCCACGAACCGCGAGATCATGACCTAAGCGAAAGTCGGACGCTTAACCGACTAAGCCACCCAGGCGCCCCGTCTTTTTATTTTTAAATAAATAACTCACCCCCTCGTTGTGAAAGGAAAGGAGAGAACCAGTTTACGATGTGTGATCGCCCCTGTGTGCCTCAGTTTCCTCGTCAGGGTGATGGGCATCGTGTCGTACCTGCCTCCAGGGCTGCTGTGAGCACCGCATGAGTTCATTTTTCTAACATGTTAGGACCAGTGCCTGGCGCACCGCAAGCACTTGGAGCTCTTCCCAGCACCACCTCTGTCATCATCATGCGCTTGTCTCGTTCTCACGAGGGGAAGCAACTCCTCCTCTTCCTCCTCCTTCTCCTCTGCAGCTAAAGCGGCTCGGGCTCCCCGGGGGAGGTTGCTGCCCCTGACTGCTCGGTCTCCCGGCCCGCGCCTGGCCTCCAGCCCCGTGCTCGAAGTCCTCCAGTGAAGGAGGCAAGACCATTCCTCAGCCAGGGAAGAGCTGATGCAGGACAGAAGATGAGGAAGGCAGAAAGGAACAAGACCTCATCCAGATGCCAAAACACCATCAGCGACAATCCGGGCAGGGACGAAGACGCCGTGCGTGCAAAGGCCCTGCTCCAGCGAGCTCTGCGCGCAAAGCATCACACAGAGAGGCGGTAAACGGAGGACCACGCCTCAAGGTGGGGTCCCGCCGAGGGGGCCAGAGGGGCCCCTGAAGGAGGTGAGGAAGCAATGCCACGCCCCTCAAGCCCTCCTGATTCCGATTTTGGAGAGGCCCAGGCGGCCACAGGAAGGCGCCCCCTGCTCCGCCCCAGGCCTGGACCTCACAGGTGGCACCATGAGCATCCTTCTCTGCGCTGAGCACATCTTTGTGCAAGACGGAAGGGTGGGGCTGGCAGCCCGTCCCCGCTGGGCCCCCGGGCTCTGCACCTGTGTCCTGGGACATTCTCACCAGAACCTGCTCTTGTCTGGCACGAACCTTCCTCTCCTTTCCTCTTTCGGAGCTCTGCCAGCTCGGGTGTAGAGTCTCAGCCCCGGCGGTGGAGGAAACTGAGCCTCCCGCACAAAGATAGAAAAGAGCCAGCAAGGGGCGCCTGGGTGGCTTAGTCGGTTGAGCATCCGACTTTCGCTTGGGTCATGATCTTGCGGTTCGTGGGTTCGAGCCCCGCGTCGGGCTCTGTGCTGACTGCCAGCTCAGAGCCTGGAGCCTATTTCAGTCTGTGACTCCTCTCTCTCTGACCCTCCCTGCTCACGCTGTCTCTCTCTCTCTCCTAGAAATAAATAAAACATTAAAAAAAAAAAAGAAAGAAAAAGAAAAGAAAAGAGCCAGCAAGGAAGAAAAAGGGGAGAAGATTCTGGGGCTAACTGAGGAAGCAAATTCAAACGAGATTCGGTGCACAAATTCACGATCAAGGAACCCAGGCTCCGACTGGAGCCATGATTCTTCCCAAACTTTGAGCAAGTGCGGCTCTGGCAAAGTCAGGCTCAAAGCCAGGCTTTGAATGCATTCCTGTGAGGAGACACGGGACTTGTCTATACTGCACACGCTTTGTGATTCTGTGATGGTCAGTTGGTGTCTGCGTGCATTCAACTCCAGGTTCCCTGGGGGGATTGAAAGAGCCCCGCGTCGGGCTCTGTGCTGACTGCCAGCTCAGAGCCTGGAGCCTGTTTCAGTCTGTGACTCCCTCTCTCTCTGACCTTCCTCTGCTCACGCTGTCTCTCTGTATCTCTCCTAGAAATAAATAAAACATTAAAAAAAAAAAAAGAAAGAAAGAAAGAAAGAAAGAGCTCAGCAGGGAGTTGAGCAGATTCGGACACAGGCTTGAGTTCCCATTCCAGCCCCAACCCCCCACTTCCTTCCTGGTTGTGCCATCTTTAGACATTCAGCTTGTTGAGTTAGTGTTTCTTTTTTTTTTTTTTTTAAACTTTTTAAAAAAATGTTTTATTTATTTCTAGGAGAGAGAGAGACAGCGCGAGCAGGGGGAGGGTCAGAGAGAGAGGGAGTCACAGACTCTGAAACAGGCTCCAGGCTCTGAGCTGGCAGTCAGCACAGAGCCCGACGCGGGGCTCGAACCCACGAACCACGAGATCATGACCTAAGCAAAAGTTGGAAAGTCGGACTCTTAACCGACTGAGCCCCCCAGGCGCCCTGAGTTAGTGTTTCTTTTGTTGCAAAATGGGGATGATTTTCACCTCACAGGGGCTGAGGATGGTTTAATACTATGGGCTGCTGTGATCTCGTGGTTTGTGAGTTTGAGCTCAGAGCCTGGAGCCTGCCTCGGATTTTGTGTCTCCCCCTCTTTCTCTGCCCCTCCCTTGCTAGTGCTCTCTCTCTCGCTCTCTCTGTCTGTCTCTCTCTCTCTCAGAACTAATAAATGAATAAACTTAAAAAACGATTTTTAAAAATTTTTTAATGTTTATTTATTTTTGAGACAGAGCTTGAGGCAGGGAGGGGCAGAGAGAGAGGGAGACACAGAATCCAAAGTAGGCTCCAGGCTACGAGCTGTCAGCACAGAACCTGATGCAGGGCTCGAACCCACAAACCGTGAGATCATAACCTGAGCCAAAGTTGGATGCTTAACCAACTGAGCCACCCAGGTGCCCCCAAAAAGGATGTTAATATTATGTGACGCTGTCTAGCACAGTACTGTAAACATAGGAGGCACTCAACAGCCAGGACCATCATGTCCAGTTGCACAGGTTGTGCACTGTGCAATGCTGAAGTACCATTCCCACAATCTCTGCATAATCCACCTCCAGATGTTAGAGCCCTTCATCCCCTTTCCTCTAAATGACAGTAGGTAAAAGATAAAGAGAACAGCCAGGGCAGCTGCATAAGTTTACAACAAGCAGAACAATAAGTCATACTCTTCTGCTCCCTTTACTTGACAAAAGGGGTCCAGTTATTCATCCACTCAACATGCAATGAACACTTACTATGTGCTAGGCATACTAGACGCACAATAGGTATTTCTCTCTCCTGCAAAGTTCCCCACACCCTTTCCCCCTGTGTCCTCACCCCAGAACGAAGGCAAAAAGCTGTTTCCATCCGAGTGTGTGAGACTGGCTTCAAGGGGTCCCTTCTCAAACTCTTAGTCTGTGCCTCCTCTCCAGACGCCTCACCAGTTCCCCTCCACGGTGCGCCTGCTCCGTCAATCCTCCGGGTACCGCCCGTTGGTGGCTGGGGATAACTAGGAATTCAGTGCTAAAGAGTCTTATCAGGACAGCCTGCAGGGTCAGCACTGCTCTAACTGTCCGTCCATCTCTTAGGAGCCTAACCCCCTGCACTTTACCCCGGTCTCCTCCAAAAGCTGTCAGGCGACGCCTGCACTCAGGACCTTCCTTTCGGACATCAAGCAAATGGATGAAAGCTGAAACTAAATAATACGTTTCAGAAGAGGTCTTTCATCCTGGGGGAGATAAACTACGGCATTTCTACCTAGTCGTGTCATTTAGGGCATTTTGTACACACTCTTCAAAATCAAATATATATTGCCCTCCATTTTTGTCTCAAGTACAGTGAGTGAACTCATAAGCCCAGTCATTCTTACCATTGATATCAGACATTTACTTTTCCATTTCTACTTTTTTTGTGTGTAGCAGTTTTCAAATGCAGTAAATCGTATAAGTACCCACTGATGTAGAAAGGTGGTCCGTTGCTTCTGACTCAGGGCCTCCACGCTCTTACCTGCCCCTCCCCCATACCATACTCCATAAACCTCTGGAAAGGTTAAAGCAAGATATTAACAGTGGTTATGTCTTTATTTTTTTTAATGTTTATTTATTTTTGAGAGAGAGAGAGAGAGACAGAGCACGAGCAGGGGAGGGGCAGAAAGAGAGGGAGACAGAGTCTGAAACAGGCTCCAGGCTCTGCGGTAGCTGTCAGCACAGAGCCCGACGTGGGGCTCGAACTCACAGACTGTGAGATCATGACCTGAGCGACGTCAGACACTTAACTGACTGAGCCCCCCAGGCGCCCCAACGGTGGTTATGTCTTAAAACAGGTCATTTTCTTCTTTTAACTTATCTGTACTATGGAAATTATAACAATAATATATGTAGACAATGTATTTATACAATGACTATCTTACATTGGAAAAATAACCACTCGTGGTAACTGGGAAATCTTTGTCTCTGCCAATTGACGTCTCTGATGCATTGCAGAACCCCTTAACAGTCCTGCCCGTCAGCCTATAATCTTTTTTTTTTTAATTTTTTTTAAATGTTTTATTTATTTCTAGGAGAGAGAGAGAGAGACAGCGTGAGCAGGGGAGGGTCAGAGAGAGAGGGAGACACAGACTTTGAAATAGGCTCCAGGCTCTGAGCTGGCAGTCAGCACAGAGCCCGACGCGGGGCTGGAACCCACGAACCGCGAGATCATGACCTAAGTGAAAGTCGGACGCTTAACCGACTAAGCCACCCAGGCGCCCCAGCCTATAATCTTTTGAAATACTCCAAGGTAACTGTTTACTTGCTCAGTAAAACCGATCCCTTCGAGGATCGCTAACACGCTAACAAACGCCTTTCAAATAGAGCTGAGTAACCAGTTAAGTGGAATTACAGAGGCATGATCATTTGCTGTTATAAGTCGATTTTGATATTCTCAGACTTCAAAACTGGTTGTGCTTTTTCTGACTCCGGGGCAAATGAACACCTCGTACGTCTCAGTTTTGTCGACACAAAACGAAATCATTGTAAAGCTCCACTTCCTCAAATGTATTTCATTGGGAGGTGTGGGAAAACACACGCTCTCAAATGCTGAACAGACACTTTCACAAAAGGTCATGCTGACCACTGGAAAATGAGCTGGTGTATACAACTCCATTCGTCTTAGCGGTCCGATTAACCTCCCAGGTTTTGAGGATTTGAAAGGGGGTGGAGGGGAGCAAAACCAATCTGATGCCCGCGGCACAGCCCACGCAGGGCGCAGGGCGCAGGGCTGCTCGGGATCAGGGGGAAGCACGTGGTTTTGCACAGTGACTTCACAGAATGTTTTCTTTGGGGAGGTCTCTCCAGGATCATTAACTAAGAGCCAGTCATCTCTATTTACACTCAGGGCTTAGATCGAAGGGTCTGGGCACCATCCTTGGGCAGGTTACATTTGAAAACAGAGAGTTCTCATTTCTTGGGCTATAGCTTTAGCTCATGTATCTTTAAAGTTTATTGCTAGATGAGAAAGAATGAAATCTGACCATGTGTAGCAACGTGGATGGAACCCGAGGGTGTTATGCTGAGTGAAATAAGTCAGGCAGGAAAGGACAGATACCATATGTTTTCTCTCATACGTGGAACAGGAGAAACTTAACAGAGGACCATGGGGGAGGGGAAGGGGAAAAGATAGTTAAGGAGAGGGAGGGAGGCAAACCATAAGAGACTCGTAAATACCGAGAACAAACTGAGGGTTGATGGGGGAGGGGGAGAGGGGAAGGGGTGGATGGGCATGGAGGAGGGCTCCATGGGATGAGCACTGGGTGTTATATCGAAACCAACCTGACAATTAACTATAGTTAAAAAAAATAAAGTTTATTGCTAGAGATCAAGAACTCTTCTCGCATATCTTTAAACGTGATGCCGGGGCACAAAATCTTCATCACAGCAACTGCCCTCTTAAGGCGGGAGGAGATGTGGGTATCATCTGGGATCCCCAGGGGAGAAGCCTGTCCAATACTTACAGCTGCGACCATGTCCCCACTGCAGAAACAGCCGCACCGCCTGCTTGCTACTGGCTGTGTGCATGTGGGACCCCAGCTCCAATAACAGCTAAGAGCGACCATAACGACTCCCTGCTACATGCCGCACACGGATAAGCTCTTGATGTACACTGTTGCATTAAATCCTTCCCGTTGTCCCACGAGGCAGATCCCTTTATCTCCTGTATTTGTTCATGTGGACAGAGAGCCTCTGAGAGGCGAAGTCACTTGCCCAAGATTACAAAAGCTGCTGCTGTGAGCAGAGCAGAGGCTCCTAACCACGGCTGCCCGACTGCCCAGCCCCTGTGGGGTGAACCTCCATGTCACACTGTCCCTGCACAGTTTTTGATGTGGAAGACAACCAGCTGGGGTGTACTTCAGCGTGGCTGCTGGGGAGGGGAAGAGGGTCATCATAGCCACAGACCCGGAAGTTTATGTCCACTTTGCTGTCCTCCACCCCACCAACCCAGTATGGTGCTGGGGAGGAGCCACCGGCCACCTATCACTCTCGACAGCCAGAGAAATGTTGCTGCCCTCTGCAGGGGAGGAACTCCACGCAGAACGACAGCTACCATTTCAAACTCTACTACAGCCATGCCACTTTCCCAAAAGACTGCATTTGTTTGCAGGGATAAACTTGAGGCTTCAATGAGACAATGGCCCTCAACTCAGTCACCCATGTCTGCCTCCTGGTCTCGCAGTGGCTTCAGAAATCAGTGGATGGACTCGTGGTCTGGTTAGAGAACCAGGAAATGAGTGGGAGGTCCCGGCCAGGCTACCAGGATGGCATGAACCTGACTTCAAGGACTGACTAGCCATGTGCCTGGGGTCCTCCCTGAAGGGGCAGAGGTGGGGGCATTAGCGTGAACCCCGCCCCCCAGACTTGCAGATATTCCTACAATCCCAGATCCTCCCTCCTCACACATGAACTCTGAGTTCACACGTCAGTCTCAGCTTCACCAGCCTGGGCTCTGACATTCAAGACCCAACCTGGCTGAGGGACCCTGGCTCTACATTGCTCTGCCTTTCCTGCTCTCCTTTGACCTTCCGTTGTTCTGGCAACCACCTTAGCTCTGACTGTCCAGGATCATGGACTCAGTGCATCGTGATGCCTCCTCGCTACAATCTGGTTTGTGTGAATTTCCAAACATTTCGCGATGCCCTGCTATGTGGGGCTCTGCGTTACGCTCCGTGAAGGATCAGAGGAGCCGCACCTTGGCTTTACCACTTACAAGCTGGAGGACCCTAAGAAATCTCCTTAACTACTCTCCTTTTCTGTAAAATGGGCATAATATTACTCCCTCCCTACCCTACCCCCACCCCTCTGCTGAACATTCAATTATTAAGTATGTTAAAGCGCCACACTAGACTTGACAGGTAGTTGGGACTTACATGGGTGGATAGAAGATGGAACAACATCATATAACAGTTAAAGGCTCTCCTTGAAGCAAGGAACAGCTGTAGTAGCCTGAGGGTTGCGCCAAGAATGTGTAATGGCAGGCGTTGGTGTATGAGCCAAGGGTGAGACCATCATGAGAGGAGAAGATAGAAAGGTAAGTGCTCTGGCAGCCTCGCATACGCCCAGGCAGCCAAGAGCTAGCCCTGAACCTCATCTGAGTATGGGCGGAACACTGGTGCTTCTTCCAGAACACAAGAAGCTAGGGGGCTTGTAGAAGCTGCTGTGAGGCATCCCCTACCTGCCTCCCCCAGTCTCTGGGAGGCTGTCGTGAGGCAGCTTCTCATGGCCCCAGGGTTCTGATGAGGTGTGGAGATTTCTGCCCTCTTTCTTGTCTCTCCAATTAGAAGTACAGAATATAAACTATTTATCTGCGATCTACAACATGGCGCCCCACATCGCATTGGTCATTTGACCACTGTTGCTTCTGTGCTGCCCATTTGGGTATTTGAGACAAGGATTGTGGGGAGCTGGGACTTTCAGCTTATTCTTCTTTTCACGATCTGTGACTACAATGAACTGACTAAATCAAAGAGTGGCTCACTGTATATTTACCAGCCAAATTGGCCAGCCAGGCCTTGGCCTTGGCCTTGCCTTGGCTTGTGTGCATGAGCTTGAGAGTAAGTAGGAATCAAATGGTAGAAGTGAGAATTCTATCACTAGAATCAAATCCTAGGGCGGGAACTTATTTTTTAGGCTTTTGAGGCACAACATCTTCCTTCTGGATTTCTGACCCTTTGCCTGTTCTTATTTTTTATAGCAAGCCCCAGAATGACTAGACTTTGACACCTGGGCCCATTCCATCCTCTGGTGGTTCACTTTCCCTTCTCTTGTGAGCCTGACCTTTAGGACCAGTGAGAGGCAAGCCATCAAAAGAAGCTAATTATCAAATGCTCAGAGAATCTCAAGTGTCATTGTATCTGCATTTCATCAAAAGTAAAACTTTACAGAATTTTCATCCAAAATATAATTATTTATAACGACGCATGTGTAAACAGGTTGTGTAGAAGCATTAGATTAATGTAGGGCAAAGTGCCAGAAAGTTCCTCTGCTCGCAAGATGTGCAGAAACGTGAGAGGCTCACAGAGAATGATTTCTCAACGGTGATAAAATACTGACAATTACTGTTTAGAGAAAAAAAGCAAGTGACTCTACAGTATAACCTCAGTTTTGTCAAATATTTAAACTTGTGTATATGGACATATAGAAAGGCATGGAGGGGGGCCTGGGTGGCTCAGTCAGTTGAGCATTCAACTTTGGCTCAGGTCATGATCACACAGTTTGTGCGTTCATGCCCCATGTCAGGCTTTGTGCAGACAGCTCAGAGCCTGGAGCCTGCTTTGGATTCTGTGTCTCCCTCTCTCTGCCCCTCCCTTGCTCATGCTCTCTCTCTCAAAAATTAATAAACATTAAAACAAGTTTTTTAAAGCAAAGCATGGAGAATTATTCATCTAGATATTGATAGAAGAGCTTTTGTTGTTCTTTTTTGTTAGAAGTTCAAATGTTTCTAGTGAACACAAAAATACTTGTTAAACTAAATATTTGAAAATCAAAAAAATAACTCCCAATGTCATATTTATCCTTGAAGGAGTCCCTGGAATTTTCCTGCTGGTTTCCACATGGGCATGTAAAATATAGCGATCACATCTTGGAGGAGATAATTACACACTTAGTGTTTTTACAAAAGACCCGCCTATTGACACGGCAGCTAAGGAGGTACTGGTTAAGTCCATACTTCCTCAAACAATGCGAATCACGTTCACTTCAGAGCTACCTGTGAATTTTTATTTTCCATGACCCCATGCTACTTCTCACCCGCCTGAGTAGCAAAGGAACGTTAAGTGTATTAAAAGTCTCACTCTTTTTTCCTCATTTTTGCTAAAGATGATAGAAATGTTTAGAATGTTTTCCATATTTATGTTGGGTTTGGAGCATAAGTCTGAATAGATTCTCCAAAGTCAGCTTCCTTTTTCTGCATGCATTTGCTCTATATGACTGTAAATACTATGAATTGCTTTATAGTAACCATTCAGCTATTCCATATTTTTTATAGTTGGCCCATACACACTTTTGTTTGGTTTAATGGTTTGAATATACACACGCACGCACACACATCCCTTAAGAGCGTAGAATATATTTTCTAATGCCTGCTATTTAAAGGCTATCAAACTTTCCAAGAAATCCCTTTTTTAGAAGTGTTTCAATTTGTGATAGCTGCTTATGTAAATTATCATTTATTTTCTTAAATTGCCTTCCTGGGACCAACCTGTACTTAGTTTCACTTAATACATCACGGACACAAAGAAAAAGCGTAAGAAGAGTGTGTTATCATTTGCCCGGGGCTCTCAGTTGAGATTCTTTGGTTGAGATTCTTTGGGTTGCAAATATCAGATGTCCACTTCAAATTAGCTTAAGCCCGGAGTGGAATTTATCGGAAGACACTGAGGTCATAGCTCCTTAGGTCAAAGAAAAGGCCAAGTGAAGTTTAGGAAAAGGAGAGAGGGGCTGGGAGCCCATCCAGCCTGAGTCTGTGATCTCTCCTTACGGAGCCGTGTGGCCCACATTGCTCAGCTCTCTTTTCTCATTGGCATCGTCTCTCGATTTTACTTCCAGAGAAAGAGGAGCTGAGTGGTCCAGTTTGAGTCAGGGGTCCACATCTGTTCCCACCACCTATGGCTGGGAGAGCAGGGTGTCATTTATAAGACGGTGACTGCCGGGGGCCCACACCGAATACGTGCATATGTGTGTTTGTGTCGATGTTTATGTACGTGTGACAAAGGGTATGGCGGTGGAGGGGATGACTTTCAGGGATCTGTGCCTGGGGGACTGACATCCCCCAGATGTTTTCTCCACACATGCTTTTGCTCCAGGGGACAGAGACTTCTGTTTGATAATATCGCTGCTGATATTTTAGTAATCTTAAAATTATTTTAATAATATCGGTGCTGATAACCTACCCTCTCTGGATTTTGGCGCCCTGACCAGAAGCTGCGTAGATGATCCCTAAACACCCATTGAACATTCACAATGTATGCCAATAACGTGTCACTCAGCACTTGGGGGGTGTATCTCAGTGGAAGATACAGCTGGCCAGGGAAATGATGGGTTCCACTTGGAAATACCTCCTGCCCTTTGTAATGGGACTGCCAAGAATGAATCATGGTCCAAATATGTCCTTTTAAAAGAATAATGCTGCCCTCTGACACCAGCATAATAGGTTTTTCCCTCTTTGGGAAGTAAATTTCTTCTTCCGTGCAGTGTCATTAATGTTTGCAAGTGAGATGCGTATCATTGCCTGCATGTGTGTGTTATGGTATCTTTGCTACAGCGAACTGCCTGCAATTAACTAATCATTTGTGTGCAGTGGGCTGGAGGAAGGTGACGTTTAGCCTTTGGCTGGGATCAGGGACCGGGACCAAAGCATTGACCTGTATCTGCCTTTACTGCTGATGGAGACTTGGTCAAATAGTATTGACTGTCAGGACTTTTATCTCCTGGTCTGTAAGGTGGTATCAGAATGCCCATCTTACCCAAGGAGCTGGAAGAAGGCAGATGGAATAATGTGTGTGAACATACTTTGGGTGTGGTAAAGCTCTGTGTAAGTGTTAAGTATGTTCTCCATTTCAGAATCTGCCAATCCATATCTCTTGGGTGTGTTCAACCACATACATCCGTGCTTCCAATCAACTGGAGACCTTACCTTCTCTGGGCCATGTGGCAGAGAAACAAAAATCTAAATTATTTTGTTTGAACTGCTATTTCATTTTAGAAACTCTGAAGTCTTCGGAGAAAATAAATATCCTGTGATATTCACAGCTGTACTCCTATGGGAGCAATTAGGAGAACCTGATAGGCAAAATAATATATAAAATATCCCCTAGGAGATTCATTTTTCCATGGAATCACTCCATAAAAATGGGAACCGTTCCTATCCACACCCCATCTCATTCCCTGAAGACCTGAAATCCTTGCAGATTATCAGCGTTACTTATATTTTGTTGCAAATATAAACGTTGGTCAGTTATCTAGGCCCTTAGGATGTATTATTTATACATCTAGGGTCACCTCAAATGCTTAGATACCATTCATAAAGGGTAAATAATCTGTTTCCCTGCAAAAATAGACTCAAACCCATAAAGGATCCTTTACACTCCAACAATAATTCATGTCTCTTTACCCTCTAAGGAAATTAAAATTTCTGGCCATGGGCTTGGCATGCATCCATTAGTGGCACGCCCATCTGTCCAGGACAGCCCCCATCTCATAGCACATCTGAACGACCACACAAATCTGCTTCCTAAGCCACGCTGGCTGCCATCTGAAGTTTCAAAGACGGAATCATTGACAGCACCCACAGCTAAGAGAAGTCAAGCAGAAGAACTGTAAAGGCCGTTTGTTTGGAGAGAAGGTGGCCGTTGGTGAGATAATAGATGAATGGCAGTACAGAAGCCAGAATGAAGGACTTAAGGTACATTTGGATGCCAGGAAAGTAGAAGCACAGATACTCATTTGCTTGACAAATGCATTAGCAATGGAAAAGAGAAGAGGAACAGAACAATGCCACAAGGGAGGTCATGCATCTGCTTTCTCGGTGGCTTACAGCCCAAACACGCCTGCGTTTTAAGACCAAGGGGAAGGAGCTAATGAGATCTCACCAGCTATCAGCTGTGCCATCTTGGGCGAGTTACTTGACTTTTCTGAGCCTAAAAAGTTTCTTCTGCAAAATAAGGATGGTACCATCAAGTTCACTGCAAATGAAGCAATTCACGAGATGCCTAGCTTCACAGGGTAGGCGGCACTCATTAAGTGATCAATAAATAAGATGCCGATTAGCAAAAAGGAGGAGGGGAAAGAAAAAGAGCAGCCCAAGCAAGGGAAAGAGCAGCCAAAGCAAAGAAGGGGGAAGGAGAGGATACTGGAGAGGCTAGAAAGTGACCCTCTCAAACCAGAGAGAAAAAGGATGGGTAGACGTGCAGGTAGAGAGAGAAAGAGGCTTTCCGGCAAAGAGCTAGGAGGGGAAGCTCTTGACGGACATTTCCAGTTTCCTCAACAAAGGACACATGGCTTTTTTTTTTTCCTTGAAACAACAACAGGGAGGGACAGTTAGGAGAAAGAGAAGAGGGTCCAGGATTGCCCCTGTGACACGGTCAGTCGTTAAGAGGTGAGCAGGGAGGTTACAGACTGCCTCCGAGCCATTTGAAGTAACAGGAAAGTCCAGCCCAGACGCTCAGGTTGGGACAGAGCAGAAGTTCTAGAGACAGAGGAGAAAGGAGCCGAGGTGAGGACAGTCAGGCCTGGTCTGTCTGTCCTTCCTTTGTCTTTTGCTTTTCTGCTTCCCTAGCTCCCCCACCCCCTTCCCTCCGCCCTCCCATCCTTTCCTTCTTTCTCTTGAAGGGCAAAGGAGCAAGAGTTCCTAAGTGTTCCTTTTTCAGTCTTTCCTACTTTCATGTGAGATTGAAAGAACGAATGTTCATTCTGTAGGCTCTTGGAAAGCATCCCGCGCCCTTCTGAAGAAGGAGCTGTCTAAAGGGAAATAATAGCTCTAATGAATGTTGAAAGCCTTACAGTATTAATGCAATGATGTGCAGCCCAGAAAGGGATCCCAGAGCCAGAGAAGCTTGGGTATCAGAGAGAAAAATGTAAACTTAATTGGAAATCTCGCCCAACCTTGTATCTGCTATGCACTATTTACTCTGTTTGGGGGCTTTCCTTGTAATTACGTTATTAAAATGCAATCACTCTTTCTTTTTAGGTTACCTGAAGCAATATCATTTTTCCCAAGCAGGGTGTAAAGATAAAAGTTAAAATAAAAGCCTGGGTTTGCATATCATGTAAAATATCCTTGAATAGATTTATCCATTTATTGAATAAAGGTTTAGTGAGAACCTACTACGTGCTAGGCATTTTGCATTGAATGGGGATATATGCCTCGTGGCTTCTATAATCCCGGACACGCACAATCGTTAGGAGAAATTTCAATTCTGGATGAAATGATAAATTAACATAAGCCATTGTCTCCCTCCCTAAAACCCAACTTTGGAGATTTTAGGAAAAAAAGCAAAAGACATGTGGGTGTAACCCAGCACTTAACATCGAAACCATGAATTATTCATAGGAAGACAGAAGGTGGTTGAGTCTGTGCAAGAAGGAAAATGACAGCCTATGGGGAGAAGCCAAAAGCCATAGGTGGAAGGTATGCTTTGGGGGTGGGGGTGGCGTCCGATCGTACTTTTTCTTTCTTCCACCTTGACCTCAGTGGAATACTGACTTTTGTCCTTCAGGGGCAAATCACCTCCCTAGACCCACACTCCCTAGGGGCAAGCAGGTGACATTGGGATAAATGTAGGGGGGCTGGTCAGCCTCTGCATGTTTCCTCCTCATATCCCACAACTCCCAAAGCAAAGAGGGATAGTTTTTGGAAAAGAACAGTTATCAAATTTCTCTGAGGGTGAGAGTCAGGGAGGCAGGAGGTAGGAGATGGGAGGTAAGAGCAGAAAGGGAAGTGGGAGTAGTTGATTTCTTTTTAAGTGACCTCCCCAGTGTAGGGCTTCCTTGGACTCACAATGCTGAGATCAAGAGTCAGAAGCTCCAGGGGCGCCTGGGTGGCTCTGTCGGTTAAGCTTCCGACTATCGGCTCAGGTCATGATCTCATGGTTCATGGGTTCGAGCCCCGCATCGGGCTCTGCGCTGACAGCCAGCTCAGAGCCTGGAGCCCGCTTCAGATTCTGTGTCTCCCTCTCTCTCTGACCCTCCCCTGATCACACTGTCTCTCTCTCTCTCTCAGAAATAAAGAAAACATTAAAAAAAAAAAGACTCAGAAGCTCCAGGTACTAAGCCCACCAGACACCCGGGGATGGTTGATTTCTAAGGGCAATGCCAGAGGTGGTCCCACTTTGAAGTACCCTCCTGACCCCACCATCTGGTGCTTGCCTCTCTCTCAGGTACCCGTTACTCTCTACGTCAACCGGAATTCCCGAGGGAACATGCAGGAGGGAAAGAATGAGACCTCTTCAGGGCACACGCACCCTGAAAGACGGTACACTGATAACCTGTAGTGGAGAAATTGAAAATAAGCCCAATAAATATCTTTAAACAGGGAAGAAGACCTATCTGAAACATGAAGAGCAAGTAGTTACGAATAAGACACAATGGGAGATCCTAGGCATGAAAAATACAAGTGTAGAAATGAACAGTTCAGTTGATGTGTTGAAGAGCTGAATGGCTACTTCCAAAGAAGAAAGATAAATTTAGGGGAGAGAGATGAGGTGTAGCAAGTGTGGGTGAGTAAAGGAATTAACCAGCTTTATTTCTGTTTTGGATATGCAATGACCTCCTACTACTTCTTCTTTATGAAAACCAAAGTACTTCCGTGACAACCAAAATGAATACTCCAGATGCAGACACATGACAGGGGCGAGGTAATGAGATGGAGGAGAGTGTGTGAATCCTCTTCCAACAGGAAAAACACCAGTGGTGGTAAAATGAGTAACAACAAAAACGAAATAAATTATAAAATAAAAATAATGCCTTTTAGAAGGGGGAGGGGAGATGGGGTGAAGAGTGAGGGGTGGGTTGGGGCTACTGTCCTCATAATCCTGGAGGTAAAAAAAATACATCCTCATTCAAGAACATGGAGGACACGTAATCAGAAAGACTATGTCCCTTTAGATCAAAGGAGCTCCCTCTGGGACCTCATTTCTGAAATCTGCATTCAATGCAAGTCTTATTTCCAAAGGCTTCCCCCTACCCCAAAATGTGACCATTCCGTACTCAAGTAGACCTTAGAGGTACCAGAACGCAAAATATGAACACATTATTGGGATGCTGTTTCCATCACATTCCACCCCCCCCCCCGCCACCCCCAACCCTCTCCTGGACCATTAGATTTTAGATTACAAACCATCCTTGGGAAATTTCCATGCCTCTGGTGTTTCTGAGCCTGGCTCATTGAATAAGCAGATGATTCAGTAACCAGAATGATAGAACTTGCACTCTGCAGTTTCCCACCCCTTTCTCTGCAAGAGCTTTTATAGCGGCTTTTCATCCGCTTTTAATTCATTGGCCCTTCTCTAATTAGCCCAAGTATTTCATTATCAGCCCATGCCTGGTCAATTATCTGACTACCTGCGGTATCAATCAAAAAGACACCTCCTCCGATTTCATCTGTAGGCTCACAGCACTGGGATGTCACGTGGTCCTCTTCTGTCAGAGATTTATTAAAGGGGGGGAGCGGGGATTTACTGCCCTCTCAGCAGATCCTTCTTTCATTGTTAATCAACTTCCCATTATGGTTGGCTAACCCTCTACTGTGATCCCTCCCATCGTGTGGACCTCCACATGGAAAGGTATTTTGTACTCAGGGAAGACTCCCTGATGCCACCAGCCCCCAAGCAACATCTTGAGGGATCACATGGGGGAACGGCTTACCATCACAGGCCAGGCAAGGGCCATGAGAGGCTTGAAGCGTCTCTTTATGATTCAGGTTAACTGAATTTAATGATAGCTGCCTAGAAGGATCATACTGAGGCCTTGATATTATCGGTTTCTTTATAAAAGTGACTTGGTCAAACTCCTTAAGACTTAGATGTATTTGTGGGGGCAGCAGTGGAAAGGATTGAATCTTTAAAAAAAACAGGGTTGGTGGGGGGGCTGCCTGGTGTCTCGCTCTGTTGAACATCCGACTCTTGACTTCTGCTCAGGTCGCGATCCCATGGTTCGTGACATCAAGCCCTGTCTCAGGCTCTGTGCTGACAGTGGGGAGCCTGCTTGGGATTCTCCCCCCATCCCCCTCTCAAAATAAATATTTTTAAAAAGTTAAAAACCAAGGTTTTTCACAAGTCGTGTTTCTTTGTTTTGGTAAATTTCTCCTCAACTCAAGGGTCTAAGAACTTCTTTATTCGTTCAACTTTTACTGAGCACCCATTATATGCAAGGCCCGTGCTGGGTGCTGGGCAGACGATGGTGTTGGAAGTGTGCCTTGGCTTGTTTACCTGAGGAAAGAACAGTAACAGAATTCTCTGGGGATCTTCCAACATGTAAGGGCTTTGATTCTGATCACGGTCTGTAAAAAGGTCAAAATAAAGCTACAGCCTCTCTGGAAAAATTCCCTGAAAAAATACAGTGCTGAATTTCTCAGGATATGCTTTTTAGGTATCTTCGCCTATCACAGCTAGAGAGCACCAGGAAGTGTTTTATTCAGACCTTGAACGGAATGTATTATTTGTTTCCTCGTTTCCTCAGCAGAGTACAGGGAGCAAATCAGTCAAGCCCAAGAAACCGTACTACCATTTTAGACATTCACTTTTCTATTTATTTCTTGTTATGAATATACTTCTGTATTCAACATTAGAGGGAAAAGTATCTATATAACAGTGTTGAAATTGCCCTTTCGTCTTTCCAAATTAGAAGAATGAAACTTTGACTAACGAATCATGTGTGATGCTCTCCCATCCCTTCGGGTGGTCGGGGGTGGGGGTTAAACTCCGATAGCAAGAAATCAAAGGCTACTTTCCAGGAGTTGAGGCAAGGTGCCAGGACTAGCTCCCTGTTGGCAGGCAATGTAAGTTATCTTGGGGGACTGTGGCAAGAATTTTAGGGTGCCTTTAAATTTTCCGAACCCACCAATGGAGGGACCGTGAACAGGTACGCCCACTTCGGAAGAGACTTGGGCGTTCCTATTAAATTTGAGGATACACATACTTGATGACCCAGAAACTTTGTCGCCAAGACGATTACCCTAGAGAAACTTCTGGAGAGGCGTACAGGAGCAAGAGTAGTCCAGCGGCAAAATGTCAACAACCTGAACATCCATCCACCCGTGGATGGTAGGATGGGTCAGTTCTGTCGTCGGTTCATAGTATAATACCATAGCATCATAAGAACAGGTAGCAACTATACACATTTGCATGAATGAATTTCATAGACACAAAGTTGAGTGAAAGACACGTTACAGGAGACCATCTGAGGTAGAACTCCATTTGTATGAAATTCCAAAACAAGAAAACTAAGCATATTGTCCAGAGATATACAAAGAGGTGTTAAGACTCTGAAGAAGGCCAGGGAAATGACTACTATGAACAGCACTGTACTGGCTGTGATTAGAAAAGCCTATAGGGGCCTGGGTGGCTCAGTTGGTTAAGCCTCTGACTTTGGCTCAGGCCATGATCTCCTGGGTGGTGAGTTTGAGCCTTGCATCAGGCTCTGCATTGATACTGCAGAGACTGCTTCAGATCTTCTGTCTCCCTCCCTCTTTGCCCCTTCCCATCTCTCTCTCTCCCTCTCTGTCTCTCAAAGAAAAAAAAATGCTGTAGATTTTGGGGGGTAGGTAGGCAAAATTCTGTTTTTGGCCTGGGTAGTAGTAGCAAAGGTATCCAATTTATGTATTAATCTGTGCATATGTCTGTATGAGCTTTTCTGTAGGTCTGTTGTATTTCAAATGAAGGAGAAACGATCTCCCTCTCTTGGAAATATCTTCCAGTGTTTTTGACTCTTACCTGTTGGGCCTCTCTCCCCTCTGCCCCGATGTTTGGGTATCTCTGCAGTGTCTCTCAGGATCTGCATTATCAGAGCCCCAGAAAGTAGAACGACTTGCTGGTGATGCTTTCCCTGCTTCAATACCTTTGCTCCTACTTCCCAGGCCAAGACACAGAATTTTGTCTACCTACCCCCCAAAACCTGCAGTCTTTTTTTTTTTTTTTATTTTGATAGAGCGAGGGGGAGGGGCAGAGAGGGAAGGAGACAAGGGATCTGCAATGTCTTCCAGTGTCAGTGGCTGTCAGCTCTGCCTAAATGATCCACGTCAGCCAGCACAGACGACAGCCACTGAGGGTCCCCCAGGGCTCCTGACACAGGCTAGGGGGGCTTGGGACTGCACGGCTGGGTCAGCGTGGGCTGTGGACAGAGGCCGTGTTCATACTGAACTATGGACTCTGATTTCAAAACTTTGAGCATAGAGATGCGTGGTCGGGAGTGGGGTTGAATATGCAGTTTCATTGAAGGAGAAGAGAGACACATCCCAGAGGAGATGAGCTCCCTCAGATCCAGCCTTCCCCATCTCTACAGCCCTCACATTGCTAAATACCCCGGGGTGAAGAGGCACATCAGAACTTATGTGTTGGTGTGGTCGCGTTCATCAAATTCATTTCATTCACCGAACAAGTATGATTGATTAGCCACTGGTACTCAGAACAGATCTCCCTACGGATGGAGAGATTTAAAAACAGACTGTACCCTTGGGGAGTCGAAGACAAAGTACAGGCAGGTAGGCGGCTGCATCTTCTGACGCGTGTGATGACAAAGGCAGGCAGGGGGCACCGTGGGGACGCCCAGAGGCGGGGTGCATCTACCATGAAGAAAGGGAGCAGGAAGGACCATGGCGGTTTGGTTGGTCCACAGACATGTGGCCAAAATCATCATCCTCTCCCTCAAAACCCTTTCCTTTCTCTGTATTCCCAACCCAGGGTAACGCCTCCCCATCCTTCCTCATCGAAACCAGGAGACGGAAAATGCCAAGCAGAAACTGGGACTCACATTCAGATGTGGCCTCTCACTCACTGTCTCCTTCAGTCACTGCCTATGCTGGCCTATTCGAGGACTGCCATTGGATAGCACTCTTCTGGCCAGGGGTCTGAGCAAATGGAGACATTAAGTAAATAATAGCAGATGTCAGCAATATATTACTTTTTCTTCAGGGAGATACTCAGTGGAAGATGTGGCCTTGGATCTACGGACCAAGTAGACTTGCAAATACTGAACCTCACAGTTAGGGTCTTCCATTTAGTCACAGCATCAGGGCAGGACACCCTACATCCAGGTAAGACTGAGGGCATGGAGAAGCAGAGATGAGCTGGTGTTCTCAGTGGACAGGCTCACTCCCAAGGGAGAAGGGCTGGACTGAGCAGACCTGAGCATGCTCAGTTCTTGTTCCCGGAAGACACCAATTAAATATCACCAACTCCCCAAAGAAGGAATGGGGAGAACAAGGTCTAAAAGTCTAGGTGTGAGCTTAGGGAGGACTTCCTCCTGGAAACCCAGGGTTTCCCATAGACTGAGAAAAACTCAGTCCTTAAATTTTGTGAACTTTTCACGCTTTGTCTGCTCTTCTCCAAACCCACTGTTAAAACATTATAACATTGCTCTAGTCCAGATCCTCTCTAAGTCCTTGCTTAAATTATTGCTTCCTACCCAAGTTGATTCCAGAATCCATATTGCAGGCTGAATAATCCTCATAAAAACCAATCCAGGCTTATGATTTCTACCTTAAAATAGTTTCGCGGACCGTCTCTGTGTTCATTATCAAGCTCAAAGCCATTTGCTCGAGACACGAGTGAAGTTTTGTGTTAATTACATTTTGCCCATCTGCTCAGACTCATTCTTGGACCCTCTGCCTTCATGTACCTTTCATGCCAGCCAGCCCAAACCACAAGCAGTTCCTTGGACCAACTGTGCATTTCAGGCCTCCATTCCCCAACTCCATCCCTCACCTTCTTCCTTCTCTGCCTGGATGACTGTTATGTCGCCTCAGAACAGTGTTGTTCCCCCTGACTGTCGCCCAGCACCTTCTACTTGAATTAAATACACTTTGTCTATGTTCCCACAACACTCTGTGTGTACCTCTGACATGGTACCCATTGATTCTGCTGTACTGCATTTTTAAAAACTATTATTCTTTTTTAAATTTTTTTAATGTTTTATTTATTTCTGAGAGAGAGAGAGAGAGACAGCATGAGCAGGAGAGGGTCAGAGAGAGAGGGAGACACAGAATCTGAAACAGGCTCCACGCTCTGAGCTGGCTGTCAGCACAGAGCCCGACGCAGGGCTCGAACCCACGAACCATGAGATCATGACCTGAGCTGAAGTTGGACGCTTAACTGACTGAGCTCCCCAGGTGCCCCTAAAACTGTTATTCTTTTCCCTTGGACTGTGAGGTCACTGAGGACAATATCACTTATTTCTTGCATGCCCAGCGCTGAGCCTTAAGTCTGACATGGATGAGATGTGCAGAAAGTGAATGGTCACACATTCTCTACTGGTCATTCTCGTTTTGATATTCCACGGTTTAATGGAACTCTGCGATCCCAGGAAAGGAATAGAACAGCTAATAAAGATGATCAGCTGGGGAAAAAACATAATGGGCCTCTGTACCTCCCTTGAGACAGAGCCTTTTTCATTTACTCTCTTTCCTGCTCCCTCTGGGCCGATCTCACTCTTAATGCTGGAGCCATGGAAGAGGCAGAGAGAGAAATGGACACACAAATGCTCATCCCTTAAGCACGTTCATGAGGGCACAAAAAGCCTGAGCTCCTTCTGTCCAATGATGGCAACTCGCAGGAAGGTGGGCAGATAGTTGCACGAACATGTGGGTTCTCTGTGCTGGACATGACACGTGGCAGAGACAGGATCCTGCCCCCAACATACTCTTCTCGTTTGGTCTCAGAACAGCCCTGTTATTGACTGTAAGACCCTCTCCCGTGTGCTTCTGGTCAATGTCCTCTACCCAAAGCCCCCCGGTTTTCTTTTCTTTTTTTTTTTTTAAGGTTTTTTTATTTATTTCTAGGAGAAAGAGAGAGAGAGAGCGTGAGCAGGGGAGGGTCAGAGAGAGAGAGGGAGATACAGACTCCGAAATAGGCTTCAGGCTCTGAGCTGGCAGTCAGCACAGAGCCCGACATGGGGCTCGAACCCACGAACCGTGAGATCATGACCTAAGCGAAAGTCGGATGCTCAACCGACTAAGCCACCCAGGCGCTCCAAAGCCCCCTGGTTTTCACCCACCTTTTCCTCAACATGGAGCTCTCACATGATGCTCAGGCTCTCATTGCCGCGTACTTCATTTTCTTGTGCTTTTTTTCTTCTCATCATCACATCGGTAACATAAGAAGGGACCCCTGTAATAAGGGTAACCATGAGTGGAAACCGACAAGTCTAGCTGTAGTGGGGTCTTCTGCTCCACATGGTTGACTTCCTGCACCCCCAAATCACTCCCCAGTCTCCATGTCCTTGCCACCTCTGTGTCTCCCCGCTTCACGAAGGACGCGACATACATGACTTGTTTCTACCAATGAAACACAAAGTACAAAATATTCCCAGTCCATTTGCCTGTAAAAGATCTCATACCAAACACACTATATATAAATTATTCTCAATCTTTAAAACTTCATTCTCAGTCTTTAAATGCTAGTATATCCAACAGGACAAATTCTCTTCTCATCGATATTGCGCACAGGTCTGCACACACATGATCTCATTTAATTCGCCTCACAACTCAATGTTGTTGGTCTTACTCTTATCCCCATTTACAAACTTTAGAAGTTTGTATAAATGTTTGAAAAAACTCAGGCCGCAACAGCGTAATGGCTTTGCTTAACGTCTCCATGCTGGTAAGGAAGGAGTCAAAATGAAACTAAAATAGCAACAACCAAAACCATGTATTATTGAATGCCTCTTATGGGCCAAGCATTGTCCTAGCCAGGTGGGATACGCCAGTACACAAAACAGATACTGTATAATATTGGTGAGAAGATAGTTTATTGCATTAAAATATTGGAATTTATAGGTTAAGAATCAAATATGTACAATGTATTTGGTAAGAGAACTTCTAGGTCTCACTCAAGGAGAGACAAACAAGAAACAAAGAAATTAGGAGAGATTTAGAAGACCCTAAGAGCAGGATAAAGGGGAGTTAGAAGCATGGGGAGTGGAGGCAGATCGTGATTTTAATTAGGCTGATGAGGGCTGGCCTCACTGAGAAGGTGACATTGGAGCAAGATCTGGGGAGTCTGAAGGAAGAGTGTTCCATGTGGAGGAGACCATTGGTGCACCTCCCAAAGCAGGAACATGGCTGCCATGTTCCATGTAGAAAGGAGGCCATGGGCTGGGGCAGAGTGAGCAAGGGGGCGAGTACAGGAGACCAAGTTGGAGAGATGATTTAGGGGTGATGATCACATAAGGGTGGCATTCCAGGCTTCCTGACTCCAAGTCCAGAATTGTTTTTACCGATCACTCAGAAGACTTCAGAAGGACCTCTATGCGTCAAGAAATAGTTACTGCAGGGGTGCCTGGGTGGCTCAGTTGGCTGGGTGTCTGACTCTTGGTTTCGGCTCAGGTCACAATCTCAAGTTCACGGGGTACCTGGGTGGCTCAGTTGGTTAAGCATCTGACTTCAGCTCAGATCATGATCTCAGGCTGTGAATTCAACCACGCGTCAGGCTCTGTGCAGATAGCTCAGAGCCTGGAGCCTGCTTCAGATTCTCCCTCTCTCTCTGCCCCTCCCACACTAGTGCTCTGTCTCTCTCTCTCTCTCAAAAATAAAATGATCTCACAGCCTGAGTTGGGCTCTGCGTAGTCAGTGCAGAGCCTGGTTGAGATTCTGTCTCCCTCTCCCTGCCCCTCCATCTCTCTGCCCCATCCCCCAAAATAAATAAATAAACTTAAAAACAAACAAAAAAAACCTAGTTACTAAACGTACATAAAAGATGGAGTCCAAGGTTTATCCTGGGCCATCTATCCAACCACATGAGAAAGTTAGGATACTGTTTCAATTCTAATTTCCACATCCCATCTGGTCCAAGTGATCTGTGCCCTACGGATAATGCACCAGTCACGTCTGAGTAACTTTTAATGAGCACAACCCAGAGTCAGCATATATATATATTTGCCTTGTAGCGAAAAATCCTTTTAAGACTTAAGGGAAGAGTAAGGAATATTTTGAAGTTTCCCCATCAATCATTAGAAGAGCGTTTTTGGGACTTCTATTTTCTTCCCTGTGCATTACTGATCTGAACCAATCTCTACCTCCTCTGAGGGAGACAGAGAAGCATAGTCTCATGGGGCCAGAAACTACAATTTGTGACTTTCGTTTGAATTTCATGTCCCCAGGAAAAGAGTTTGGAGGCACAAGCCTTGCTTTAGGAAGGTGAAACCAAGCGGCAGGAAGCTTGTAGCTCCTGGTGACAGGTAGGACAAAATGACATGCATGTATTTGGAGAGAAATACCTTCATGCACCGATCCTGAAGGGAGAGACAAATGCGGATTCACTGGGAACTGACATTGGCTGAGGCTGTATCCCTGGTTTTTCATTCTGCTGCCTGGGCGGCCCCTGCCTAGCCTCACGCAGGAAATCTCCAGGTAAGCATTTATACACTAGATGCACAAAGCAGTCACCCCCAGAACTGACTTGCAAGTTCAAGACGCTCCTAAAGCCATTCACAGCACCTCGATTCCCAGTCACTCTGTTGGGAAGGAAGTTTATAGGATGGTACACAGGCTGGATAGGCATATTTTTTAGAGCTTACTTTTGAGTATTGATAATTTATGAGCTTCATTCTGTGTAAAAGTGTAATCTTTTCTTTTGAGGGCATGAGTTTTGAAGTTAGGAATCCCAGTTTGGCCTTGGGTACATTTCCAAGCTCTTCGTGATTCAGCTTCCTCATTTTTACTTTGCAGGGCCATGGCAGACTTAAATTGGATCAGGTATGTAACGTGCCTAGCCAAGCATTCAGTACACAGAAGGGGATCAGTGTTTGCTCTTATTTTAAAAGGCTATTTAAAACCAGCTCTATTAAAATAGATATCTTGAATAATTTCTTGGTTCAAAATGCTAACTATAGTATTGGTGATTTTTTTCCCCCTTCAACTTTCTTTTTCCTACCCATCAAACCTAAATGACGGCATCACAATGAGTGGTAATGAGGTACAGTGAGTGTCCTATATTCCATCAAAATCCTAATATAAACCACGGCTCTTATTGCCTTATGAAAGGGCAAACTTCTCATTTATAATCCAACAAGAGAATTAAGTATTTGGTAGCAAGAGGCTACATTCAACTTCTTTGCACGGACAGTTTGTATTTGCAAACATTTTCTGATTTCCAAAGGGAAAAAGAGTAAGAAGCTTCAGCAATAATTCTTGCAATTCTAAACAATATTTCTGAGCCAAAGGGAAGATTTTTAGACTCTATGGAAGATTCTTAGTAATCAATAAGAAAAAGACAAACAACCCAATTAAAACATGGGTGAAAAACTTCAAGTTCCTCATAAGAGATAGATAATAAGCAAATAAAAAGGTGCTCAATATCATTACTTAATAGAAAAAACAAATTAAAACCCTTTGTGAGATGGGACTCACCTATCCCATCGGAATGATATACCCAACAAATGGTTAATATTAAAAAGACAATACCAGGTGTTGACAAGAACGTAGAGCAATTGGAATATCGCGTAATTTGGCCCAAGCACTCTGGAAAACTGTTTGGCATTTTATACCAAAGCTGAACCTAGCTTACTTTATAAACCCAGCTATTCCACTCCTAAGTATGTGCTTCAGAGAACTGAGTGTATATATATTGACAAAAAAAAAAAAAAATACAAACATATTCATAGTGGCCCCCGATTGGAAACAATTCAAGAGTCTATTGGCAGAAGAATGGAAAAAAATAAATGGTGCGCTACATGTACTTGGATACAGAAGTGAGAACAGTGTTAACCTTTTGGAAGTGATAATGACTGAGAAGGAGCACAGGGCAATATTCTGGGGTGATGGGAATGTTCTATATCTTGATTCGGGTTATAGCGTGGCTGCGTATATTCAAAGTCATTGAGTTGAATACTTAAAAAGTGTGTAAGAATAAAAAGGGAGAAGAACGTGTAGAGAGGGGAAAAAAATGAAGGAGCTTCCCAGAGCTGGAAGCGCGTAGGCAGAATATGGAAAACTCTTAGGAATACTGTAAAGATTTTTTTGCTTTAGGATGGAAAGATCCACAGGCTGGGCTCCTTGCCTTGGTAAACATCATTTGGATCAGAGCACTACTTCAGAGGCTGGACGTTTTGCGATGCAGAACTCAAGAGAGAGAGACACTGAGCAGTTAGTTTCTATGATGTCTGGAGTCTTCTGTGACGGTCTAATACAGGGTTTCTTGACCTCAGCAGTATTGCTATTGCGGACCAGAAAATTCTTTGTTGTGCAGGGCTCTCTGTGCACTATAGGCTGCTTAACAGCATCTCTGGCTTCTACCCACTAAATGCCCCTGGAGTCATAAATCAAAAATGCCCCTAGACATTGCCAAGTATTACCTTTCAACCAGGGCTGGGAACAAGATTGCCCTTTGTTGAAGCTGCTGGTTGAGAAGATCAATGACTCCGAATTTACACGACCTACTTGGAAACAATCACGGCAGAATCACCAGGAGAGCCTCTTAAGCCTAAAGATGTTATCCTTCTGCGCCAAATACAAGGTCAGCCAAGTTAATTCTCAATCCCCTTCTCTTATTACCACGGGTAGCATACGACATAGTTGTAGCCAATTCAATGTAAACGATAAGTTTTATGCAGGTGCTTTTCTTTTTCTCTGCGGAAATACAAACATGATGGCTGGAGCCGTAACAGCCATTCTGCAACCATGAAATCAAAGCCAAGAGATTTCCAGACACTTTGGTGCTGACGTTGTTGAGAGCCAGCCACCGCCTGCCTTCAGACTTTTCAGGATGTAGGACAATAGGTAAATAAACTCGTGTTTGTCCACATCACTCTGGCCAGGATTTTTGTTATCTGTAGTCAAAAGCATTTATGATCCATGTGTCTCCCACGTCCCTTACCACTTCCACCACGAGGGTCACTGAAGTGAGCCACAGCTACAGATGCATCAGATGTTTCAGCAAACGAGAAAATTTGGTCTAGTTTGGAGACTCCTAACCCTAGCTACAATCAGACTTTCTCCTTAGAACAAAATAATAACAATAATAACAATAATAATAATAGAAGAAGGAGGAGGAGGAAGATGAGGAGAAGAAGGAGGGGGAAGGGAGGGCGGGGGAAGAAGAGAAGGGGAGAAGGAGAAGAAGATGAGTACCAGTGACTGGGCCCCACCCCAGACAGATGAACTAGGTGGTGAGATCCATGTCCTCTGTAACCAGCCTCTGCTGGCTGCATCCTGCTGTGTAGACGTGTGGAGGGTACACGCAGAGTGACAAGCAGAGGCCCACCTGCCACGCCCCCAGCCCCACCAGCTCTCGTGGGATGTTCGGGCTTGTCTGTGCTCTCGCTGCACTGTCGCGTCGTCCTTGGTGACAGGGTCACTCCTGGGCTTTTCCACACTCTGCTACTTAGGGAGTATGTCCTTGACCCCATTCTCCATCCTTTTCTGCAGTTCGGAACACGGCATCTCATGGAGCTAAGCGCTCAGGAACCAGGGGCCAGTGTGTGTGTCTGTCTTCACAACCACTGTCCTTAGCCCTCAAGAAACATGCTCTGAAAAGGAACCCTTGACATCAGCGATGGCCCCGTGAACCCTGACCACAGGGACCTTATTTCCGCACCCCAGGTGTGATGGTGTGACGGCTTAGAAAGAGGGGCAGAGGGCCCGGTGGTAGCGGCAGGTCACGTGGGGACCCCGGTGTGAGCCGGGGTGCGGGATGCTGTGAGACTCCTCTCTGTCCTGGAACAAGGTTCTCCACCCCTTAAGTCTCGCGGGCCAGACGGGAATTACAGATGAGGTGAAGTCTGGGCACCTGGTAAGTGCCGAGGGCCACAGCTCTCCCGACGGGTGCAAAGCCATTCTCGGAAGGCACAGATCTTAGGGGTTCCAATGGTTTGGGGTTCCCCCTCCTTCAAAGGGGCCCGCCCTGTACATAAACAGCTCTACGGCATCTGTGGGATTGAAACTTCATGGGGAGGAACAGGTAGGAAAACACTATCTTATATTTTTTTTTTTTTAGCATTTATTCAGTTTTCAGAGACAGAGAATGAGTGGGGAAGGGGCAGAGAGAGAGGGAGACACAGAATCTGAAACAGGCTCTGAGCCATCAGCACAGAGCCCGATGTGGGGCTCGAACCCACAATCTGTGAGGTCATGACCCGAGCCAAAGTCAGATGCTTAACCGACTGAGCCACCCAGGCGCCCCTGAAAACACGATCTTAAAAGGCTCCTTAAGGAGTTGGAGGATAAGGGGAAAGGAGCCAAGCAACACAGCTCAGAGCCTTTTGATCATGTGTCCCTTGGTTTCCCTCTCACTCGGAGCCCCGCATCCCACTGCCTCTCATGCAGGAAGATCCAGGCAGCAGGGATGCCCAGCTGACTGTGTCTGGCTCCAGACTTCATTCGCACACTGTTTCTTGTTTCACAAACCAGCGACCCATGAACCAGCAGAAAACGCCCTTACTTCGCTCCTGACGAGTTGTAACTTTATTTCTAGGATTTATTTCCAGTCCTTTCCCCACATCTTTTGCTTTGTATTCAATAGCGTTCTTTAGCTTGCACTCTTTCAATGGCTATTTTCTACTTAAACTTCTTTTGAGTGTTCTTAAAAGGGCCTTTAAAAAAAAAACAGGAATGGGGAGTAGTTCAGTCGGTTAAGTGACCGACTCCTGACCTCAGCTCAGGTCATGATCTCGGTTCAGGTCATCATCTCTCGGTTAGTGGGATCAAACGCTGCCTAGGGCTCTTTGCTGATAACTCGGAATTCTCACTCTCTGCCCCTCTCCTGTTCTCTCTCTCAAAACAAATAAATGAACTTACAAAAAAAACCCACAAGTATTTTTTCCCTATATTTGGAGAGTGGACCCAGAGCGCTGTGAAGTTGAGATTCTTCAGCCCTTACCTCTCCTGGATGCTCTAGGAGTCAGGAGAAGGACGTTTAGAGGTTTTAGAACTACAAGCTTTTTCTAAAGCGTGGCCACCCAGGAAAACCACCTGAGTCAGAAAAGTAGAAATCAAAACGATGCCCAGAAGTCACGAAGGGTAGAAATCATTTAAGGCAACACTTGCGCCATTTCTTTGGTAAGAATATGTTGATTTCATCAACAGTTACAAACTCTCTGTCCCCAGCAGGGCGCCGGAGTGGCTTGTAATTGTCATGCTCATGTGTGGCTTCATTTCTCCATTTGTTGCCTTTCTTAGTGATTGTTTTTTTGTGTGTGTGCATGTAACAAATCCCATTTATCCAAACAATTTATCATTCCCCAGGCTCTGACTCACACCTTTTCAGGAGGATGTGAGCTATCTTCCCACGTTGATGTTTTAAAATCCAGCATTCACAACAGTAATTCCTTCTCTGCGTGCAAACAGGCACACACAGAAAGAAGTGAAATAGGTTTTTTATCCTCCATGAAAAGCCTAAAGAAGTTTGTTATTTAACTACCCAAGCGGCCAAGATTGAATTTAATATTTTGGTTTTGTAGATTGCCTCAGTGCCAAAATACCGAGCTGCTGAGTAAAGAGCATGGAGAAGATGAATGTAGCCTGTCTACATATGCAGAATGAGAGAGGTCTCCTTATCATCATTCAAGTCAAAAACCAGAAATGTAGGAGGTGTGGAAGGACCATCACCTGAACTCTGCCCTAACCTGGAGAGTCCAGTGGTGGAATAAATGGGAAATTCTGGAATGATGTCATAAGTTCTTTATTCTTTATAGATCATCTATGGAGTATTCTGAGAGATACTCATTCTCCCCCCAAATAATAACTACTATCAACCTAACACCAGCAGGATGCTAGGCTCTCTGCCAAGCACTGTGTGTAAATGATCACGTTGTGTTACATACTGTGAACCCCATAGATTCTGTTACTATTTCTGCTTTACAGATGAGGAAACTGAAACTTGCAGAGAACTGCCTTGCAGGTGGGGCCAGTTCTTAACCACAAAGCTACCATGTCTCAAAGCCCCGACTGCAGTCAATGGTTCATTTTGAAAGGATAGGGCTGATCACAGTGATGGGGATGTATTTTCTCCCTCTCGAATCTCCCTCAAACCTTAACGTTTCCCTCTCTTGTGGTAGCCCCACGTAACCAGGGATAACGGCGTACCCCCCTGGACAGATGCTCACATCACTGGGCAGTGTTCATCGGTCCTTGGCCAGCCTTTTACTTCTCAGACTCCTCTCCCTTGCCATCCCCAAGCTCCGGACTACACATGACTCCCTTCCTCCTCATTAAGAAAATAGAGTGGGGTGGGTTGCCTGGGTGGCTCAGTCGGTTAAGTGTCTGACTTCGGCTCAGGTCACGATCTCACGGTTCGTAGGTTCGAGCCCCACATCGGGCTCTGTGCTGACAGCTAGCTCAGAGCCTGGAGCCTGCTTCAGATTCTGTGTCTCCTTTCTCTGACCCTGCCCTGCTCACGCTGTCTGTCTGCCTGTCTCTCTCTCAGAAACAAATAAAACATTAAAGAATATTTTTAAAAAAGAAAAAGAAAATAGAGGGAATCAGGCAGGGGCTCCCGATCTGCTACTCATTACCTGCCAACAAATTAAGGCTGCTGCCGCGTGAAAGTGCAAGGCACCGGGATGCGATGGTAACAGCTCTGTCCTTAGCTCTGCCCCTGGGAGCCATGTTCCATAACCCAGTGGTTATCCTGTTCTGCAGATCCCATCCATCCCTGAAATTCCTTTCTGCACCCCCGCCCCTCACCATTGCGTGTCTGTAATTCAGCCTCTCATCCACTCCCGGCTGGACCACTGTCACACCGAGCACACAGGTGACCTGCCCCTGGCCTCTCCTTGCCCAACACCAAGCTGTCTCTCTGTAGCTCAGCTCTGGTCCCACCGCTTCACTGCCTACACCCCCGGCAGGCTCCTCGCTACCAGACCTCAGACCCCGCAGCAGCGACAGGAACACCTGTCAGGGTGTGGCCAAGGTGCCATCTATGAACTTCCCTCTGCAGCCCCAGGGGAGCACACTATGTCCTGGGCGCGGGGGCGCTCTTCTCCCACTTCTAACCCTTGCCCACACCAGTCCTTTAGCCCTGTTCTACTGTGTCTCCCAGTCGGTAAAATCTATCCCCACCCTTGAGACCCCGTTGAATTAATTTGGCTTCAGCAAAGAGGGAGGGACAGCTGGGAAAGACTGATTTCCAGAAAGGAATGAGCTTTGCAGAGACCTATGGATTTCCAACAGCCTCAAACACACACCATCTGAAAAGGGGAATTGATTCTCTGGGAGAGAAAGTATTTAGGGAGCCATCTAGATGAAATAATCCCAAGGACCCTTTTGATCACCGGAAAATCTCCACTCTCTCCACTAGATGGCGCATCTAAATTTGCGAGGCAAACATCAGAGCGTACTTGTCTTAACAGCAAAGCCATGTATCGTGACTAATTTTCTTTGTAGTGATTACAGTGTTCGTCCACACACCACTCACTACAACATAATACGGAAAAAAAAAGCTTCAGAGAATAAATTCATATATGCAGTCGGGTGTCAAGAATCCACAAGGTCATTATGAAGATCTGCGTCCAAAGTAGGTCTTCTTTGCCCCTCCCCCATCACCGTTAGTCTTTCGGAAACACATTTCTTCATTTTTCAGCCACAGAAACTCACAGTTCTCATCCTGCAATGTCCAAAGTTCAACCTACTTTTCTAACCAGATCTAAGCAAGCACATTGGAATCATAAATGGCTCTGCTTGACACAACTGTGGACTTCAAGGGTGTGACCGTGACATGTGAGCAGGTCCTTCCTCTCTCTCCATTCTACTTAATAATCCAAAGCCGTTGCCTTTACAGAAGTCACTAAACTCTCAAGCTGATGTATGACCGAATTTTTTAATGCACACTAAATGATATTTACGGAGCATTACCCAGATGTGTTCCAACCCCCAAACCTTTTAAAACGATAGTGAGACTATTTCTTCACAGGTGGAAATTTCACTCCCAAGAATTCCGGCCTGATTTTACCTTATTCCCTTCATCTTGTTTTAATGCCTGCAAGAGTTTCATCGGAATTCACTCTTCTCTTCAGCCTTAGCACGGAGCTGCGCTACATAAAGGGAAGTACTTGTTTCTGGTCATTGTAAGAGAAAAAAGTGTCCCGGTCCCCCTTTAAAGGCCAGCATGGTCCGCTATAGAAGCTTTACACATTAAATAAGCTATGTTTGGAAACATCTGCCCTGAGACACTGGCAACGGAAAAGCCCCAGGAGTCAGTAGGTTCTTGAAGAACATTCTCAGCTGAGACATTGACTTTCTTCAGTCATTTCTGGACTGGGTTCACCTTGAGGTCAGGCCATCAACCAAGTGTGGCGGTGGAGGCATTACAAAGTGTATCCATATACTCAGCTGCTAATGACTTTTTTTTTCCTTTTTAGACAGCCTAGATGTGACTTCCTCCAGGAAGTCTTCTGTGAATTCCCTTCCTAGATAAAGGTTTCCTTAGCGCAATTCAATTATCTGCTACTCCACTTAACATAGTGGATTATAATGATCTGTTTATGAAGTTGGTTAACCTCTTGAAGGCAAAGATTGTGTATTATTCATCTTATTACAGGTACATCTTATTATTGGTACAGAAGGAAGTACAATAAGTGAATGGATGAATTATTCAATTAATGGATAAAAAACTTTACATTTTCTGGGGGGAGGGACAAGGTCCCCATTTTTATGGGTTGGGACATTTTCCAATCTTTGTTTCAAGGCTGATTTGTAGGCCTGCATGTTAAAGAGAGGCCAGATTTCATCTGTGGGGTAAGAAATAACCAGGTGATTTAGTCAGTTTAATTAACCACAGCAAAAAAATAAAATAAACATCATTCTGTAAGATCTCACCATTAATGAATGATATCTTACGTGCCATTTGAATTTACAAAATGCTCTCAGATATGGTATTTCTTCACCTCTCACAACAGTCCTACATCGTGGATTAGATCAGGATCATTTTACAGAAGCAGAAAGTGAAACTCAGAGAACTTAACTGACTTGAGTTAGTGAGAGTTGGAGTCAGGACAAGACCTTCTGATTCCAAATCCAATGTCCATCCTGTGACACCGCCAAGCTCACTGACTTCAGGCTGGTTGGCTAGTTTGGCCGGTGGATGGGCTAACTTGACCAGTTAATGGGATAATCCTGGGCAAATGAATCAGTTCTCCTCTTGGCTCAGCCATTTACTAGCTGTTAGACCTTGACCAAATCATGGAAATATTGTGTAAGCCTTCAGTTTTCTGAGGTTGGGGAAAAAAGAGTAAAGTCAGGGGAAATATGTTTCTTGACTCAGGTGATTCAAGGGGCCAGTATTGTTTTTATCATTGTTACAACCACAACCTAACTAAAATTCATTCTGTTCCAACTATGTGCCTTCACTGTTCTTAGCTTTTTACATGTAGCAACTCATGTTACCCTCATAACAACAGAAAGTAAAAGAGGAGTATTTTGTTCCCATTTTACAGATGCATAAACTGAAGCATAATAAGGTGATATAACTCAGCCACAGTTACATGTCTAGTTGGTGGCAGAGGAAGAATTAAAACTCAGGTAGTTTAGCTTCAGAATCTGTATCCTATTACATGGTAAGCAGTTTGCCTGGTGTCTAACACAGCAGGGCTCAATAAACATGGCCACTGTCATCACCCTCATGATTACTAAGAGGAAATCTTACCGATGTATTGAAGAAATGTCCCAACCCATAAAAATGGGGACCTTGTCCCTTTCCCCCCAGAAAATGTAAAGTTTTTTTTATCCATTAATTGAATAATTCATCCATTCACTTATTGTACTTCCTTCTGTACCAATAATAAGATGTACCTGTAATAAGATGAATAATACACAATCTTTGCCCTCAAGAGGTTAACCAACTTCATAATTGACCACTCTCAGAGTCAATGCAAATGGGACATAGAGTTCATCTATTTGGAAAGGTGAAAACTTGGGGGGCTCTCCTGGGGGCCAAGCCCCATCCAAGCAAGCCCAAGCCTAAAGCCAAAGCACACAGCCAATCTAATCATTCTTGCCACTGCTTGCAAAGCCCCGCGAGCAATTAGTTCCTATCAAGGTGTTGTTAAGAAGTTATTTTTGTAACAAAAATACTGTCTTCCTTTCATTTCTATGCAAATGCAAGGAAGCCACCACAAGTATAGTTTCTTTAAAGATGTTCTTGTAAGAATTGAATGTGTCCTTTGGAAGAAGCTGCTGGGGAAAAGCACAGAGACAATGGTGACCACTTAGGGGTGTTCTGAGCTCCTGATAAAGAAAGGCCAGCTTCTTTCTCCTTTTGAATTCAACGCAAAACCCTCCTTTCCCCTTGGCCAAGGGCAGTGCATGCAAGTGGTGGCTAGTGAGGCTGGGAGACAATTTTCCAGGCATCCGTCTGCATGATGCAGTTAACATAAAGTAAATCCCAGCCCATGACTGGTGGCCTCAGAACATTAGAACAGTGACAGCAAACCACACGTGCTTTGAGAGTGCCCTGTGGTGGGGCTAATGGGTAAAGAAATACCAAAGCACAGTATTTTGAGAAGCGACATAGTATAGGAGAAAGAACATTGTCCTCAAGGGGAGAAAACTCAAGCCTGAGCCCAGCTCCACTCTTACAGATCAGGTCCCTTGGATGAGTCATTAGCTTTCTCAAGCATCAGTGTCTTTCAGCAAACATTTCAGCCTTAACTATTTCATAGAGTTACTATTCAGTTTGGAAAACATGAGCCAGGGGTCATGAAAGTGCTTGGAAAACCATAAAATATTGTTTGAATTGCAAGACATCCCTCCCCGCCCTGCTCTTTACAGCAAAGGAGAGCTTCCTGACAAGAAATATCAAAACACCTGGAGGGACCAGCACATTAATGTTTGTGCGAGTTCTGCTGTCTTTTGCAAATATCATCTACTTATTGTTATATTGATTGTATCATACACTTGAAATCACATTCAGGTTAGGTCAAGCAAATTATCCTCAATGACAGATATGTTGAGCAGAAAATTAAGTGAATTAATATTTACTCTGTAGCAGATCTAAATTGGCAGCAGGTACCTGAATGGGCTGATTTAGGCTATTATGAGCTAGTAATGACAGATATTTCAATCGCATTTTCATTTTAGGGGAAAAAAATGAACTACAAACTTGATGGGGGAGAAAAAAGGAGTTTCCTAATGGCTTTTAGGGGCTGATGACTATTGACTGATGCATTAAAAGTCAAGCTATATCATGCATCAACTTTTACAATAATTTGTTATATGGGATGATATGCAGGATTGGGATCTCCTTGGATTCTCCTCTGAAAATGCAAGGAGTCAGAATTTATAAGGAGCAGGTGGGCACTGGATGTTATGGATTCCTTCTCACTCACCAGCAGTTTTTGTTTTTGTTTTTTTTTTTGCGGGAGATCAGCTGTACCCTGACGGAAATACACATAGATTCTGAGAATAAACATGCATATGGGAAAACATGATCCACTGCAGATGAAAGATTTATCGGCTTGCCTCTTGTGACCCATCTGGTAGCAAAATTAATGGCTGTTTAGAAGCTATAAATTTAGAAAAACCCTTTGTAGATGGGAACTCGTGTTTACCCATGCTGTATGTTAAGTGGCCTTTGAAACAGCTGAACCATTGAGAAGCATCCTTTCCTGAGCTAATTTGTACACAGTGGCCCTATTTAGTTGGAAAGCCTCTTTATTTTCTAAAGAATAACTCCATTGCAAACACTCTAATAAACAAACAAACAAACAAAAAATACTACTAAGGCCCTGCAGAGTGAACCAATTCCCACAGTGCCAGTTCCTGGGAAAAGTTTAGAGGAAAGGGATTTATTTCCTATGTAATGGATCTGAAAGGGGAGCCTTAGACTTATCTCCCTCCTCAAATTCAATGTGATGGAGTTTTTTAAAAATCTTGGGCAAATGATAGGAATTTCTGGGGCCTTTGTGAAAAGTATTTTGAAATAAGCCAACTGGAGCATTTCTTGGAGGGCTAGAGAATGACAATAGTTAAACTCTGAGGTTCATTCCAGCTCTGACATTCCATAACTCTATGATTCCATAAGATTTAGGACTCCCGGTTAAGGGCATAGCCTCCTAATCCCATGAGATTTTAGGAACTAGTTTCACAAATTTAAATGCCTTAATGGGCCAGGTGAGGAACAGAAATGAATACTTGAGATCAGATGGTAACTGTGGGGAACAGAGGAATGCATGGCCCTTCTAAGGTGGTCAGGGCTGAATTATTTCTCCCCAAATTCACATGTTGAAGTCCTAGCCTTCAGTACCCCAAGATGTGACCTATTTGGAAGTAGGGTTGTTGCATAAGCCATTAGTTAAGACAAGGTCATTCTAGGGTAGGGAGGGCCCCTCGTCCAATCTGATGTATCTTTATGAAAAGAGAATATTTGGACATAGACATGACACAGGTAGAATGCCATGGGAAGATGAAGGCAGAAGTCAGGGTGGTGGGTCTGCAAGCCAAGGAATGCCAAAGATTTCTAGCAAACCACCAGAAGTTAGGAGAGAGGTGAAACAGAGTCTCCCTGAGGCCAACAGAAAAATAATCCTGCTGATGTCTTGATCTCAGACTTCCAGCCTGTAAGAAGGGAGACAATAAACTTCTGTTGTGTAAGCCATGCAGTTTGCAGAACTTCGTTCTGGCCACCCTAGGAAACTGATATAGGTGACAAAATCTATTAAGCCGCAACCCAACACTGCCATGTGAGAAGTGCTGGTGCATTTCTTCCGATTGTGTAAGGGAAGTCAGCAATAGGGATTTTGTTCTATATTAAACCTTCCAATTTAACAACGCTGGCAGCAAATGCAGAAGAGTTAAAAAATAAAATGTAAAGACAAAATATATCTAGTTCACAAGTTACTAGCTGAAAACTGCTGCCTTAAGGATTGCTAAATCTACCCCAAATTATCTTTTTCAAGATAGGTTCAAAAATTATCTTGACATGCTCATCCATCTCTACTTTGGATTAAAGCCCAGGAAGACTCCCAAAACAATGTTCATGAGCTATTTGGTGTGCTAACACATAAAACCAAAAAAATTTTTTTTTAATTTGGCTCGAGTTAGTTGATTACATTCATTTCTTGATTTTCAAATTTCTAGGCATGGAAATCTTATTTTCAAAATTAATCTCATGAAACTCAAAAACCAAAGTGGAGCCTTATTGGTACATATTATTTCATGTGTTCAAACTTACAACATTATTTATTATAAAGTCTGTCAATGAAAATAAAAAGACCCTTTGATTAATGAAAAAAATAGCTGAAATTGGGATTTGTGTGATCCATGGCATGTGGGTGGCTCAGTTAGTTGAGTGTTCAACTTCAACTCAGGACATGATCTCACAGTTTGTGAGTTGCAAGCCCCACATCAGGCTCATTGCTGTCATCACAGAGTCTGCTTTGGATCCTCTGTCCCCCTCTCTTTCTGCCCTTCCCCCATTATTCTCTTTCTCTCTCTCTCTCTAAATTTTAAAAAAAGGATTTGTGCGGGGTGCCTGGGTGGCTTAGTCGGTTAAGCGTCCGACTTTCGCTTAGGTCATGATCTCACGATTCGTGGGTTCGGGCCCCGCGTCGGGCCTGTGCTGACTGCCAGCTCAGAGCCTGGAGCCTGTTTCGGATTCTGTGTCTCCCTCTCTCTCTGACCCTCCCCTGCTCGTGCTGTCTCTCTCTCTCCTAGAAATAAATAAAAACATTTAAAAAAAAAAAAAAAAGGATTTGTGCAATCCTATAGGAATTTCATCATCTATTTTCTGAACTGTTTTGGTTTACAGTTTTAAAAAAGTCTTGGTTTGTACAGATAAAATAGCTACAAAAGATAACAAAAGCTTAAATACTTCATTATTACTTAAATACTTCATTATACTTATTATACTTAAATTGGATTTTATTCAATTTAACTGATTAAAAAGCTTGATGGAAGAATCCTAAGGGATTTTACCTGCTCATACAATATCTTATACACAGAAATCAAAAGGAAGCACCTACTTCTGCTTCCAGTAATAACAGCCCAAACTAAATAAGACCAAATCGCTTAAAAAGTTGTACAAAATAATTTTTTTAAATTTATTTATTTTGAGAGAGAAAGAAAGAGTACCAGTGGGGGAGGGGCAGAGAGAGAGGGGGACAGAGGATCCAAAGCAGGCTCTCTGCTGTCAGTAGATGTGGGGCTCGAACTCACAAAACAAGTGATCCTGCCCTGAGCCAAAATCGGAAGCTTAAACAAAGGAGCCATTCAGGTCCCTGGGACAAAATATTTTTAAAATGTCCTCGAAGGCAGTAAGAGCTGAAAAGATGGGAGGACAAGACAGGTGGAGTCAAGATCCTGGGGTAAAAAGAGGCTCAAGAAAATAAGTTCAGTTTTGGGGTCATCTTTTTCTCACGGGATCAAATGCCAATCTTTGAGGGGATCACTGAGATGCTGAGAACCTTATCAGCACTCTGATAGTCTCATGGTGTTTGAATTGGGAACCTAAGGGCTACACCCTAGGAAGAGAATAAACTGGAAGTAGGCACCCATAGGATGTCTCATTTTTAAATCACCTCAACCCATGAAATTGAATTAGATTATTTCGGAGTGGTGATACCTTCAGACATTCAACAACAATAATGAAAAACAGACATAAATACTCTCTGAAGTAATACTCTCTGAAGTAGATATTGTCATCCTGGTCCTCAAATTGTTTCTACAATTCTGCAAATATAATGTCTGCCATACAACTAAAAATAATCAGACACCTGGCAAGATAAGACATCCTGGATGACAACTAACAATCAGCAATAGAAACAGGCCTACTAAGGCACAGACTTAAATCACTATAACTGTTATATTCACGTAGATAAAGGCTAAGGTTGAATTTTAGTGCAAGATCATAAACTATAAAAAATGGACACTCTAAGTTTGAAAAATATAATAAACAAAATTAAAGACTCAGTGGGTGAATTTCCAGCAGACTAAAGATGAAGAGATAATAGGAAACTGGATATAAATCAGGAGAAAATATCAATATGGAAGCACAGAGAGACAAAGGGATGGAAAATAAAGGTTGGAGTTAAGAAAGATACAGTAAGAAATTTTCATACATGTAATTTTACATAACATGTAGAGGTGAGAGAAGGTGGAACCGAAGCAATATTTGAAGAAGCAATGGCTGAGAATCTTCCAAAACTGAAGACAAAATCAATCTGTAGATTTAACAAGCTCTATGAATCCCAGGTAGGAGAAGTACAAAGAAAATAACACCTAAACACATCATAGTAAAATTGCCAAAAAGGAGAGATAAAGAGAAAATCATACAAGCAAACAGATGGGGAAGGGGAAAGGAGGTATTTTCCAAAAGAATATAATTAGAATACAGATGTCAAAATAATAGAAGCCAGATGTCTTTGTTTTCTATTGCTGTATAACAATTTGCCACCAACTTAGTGGCTAAAACAACATTTATTATTTCACAGTTACCATAGGCCAGAAGACCAGGCATGGGTTACCTGGACCCTCTCTGCTCATCACAAACCTGAAATCAAGGTGTTGGCCAGTCGTCTAATCTAAGGGCTCTTGGGAAGAATCCACTTCCAAGCTTATTTTGATCCTTAGCAGGATTGACTTCCTTATGGGCTTAGAACTGAGATCCCTGTTTTTTGCTGTCGGCAGGGAGCCATTCTGATATACTACAGGCCATCCATGTTCATTGCTGTGTGGTGCCCTCCATCTCCAAATCCAGCAAGAACGAATCTTCTTCATATAAAATCCTTCTCACACTTGGACTTCTTTTTTTAGGAAGAGTCCCAACCTTTTTAAGGCTCACCTGCAAATGCCAGGCCCACTGAGGATAATCCCCCTATTTAAGGTCAACTGACTTGGAATCTTAATTACATCTGCAAGATCCCTTCACAAACTAGCTAGTCTTTGACTAACTGGAAGAAGGTGTGTGTACACCAGCTGGTAGAACCTTGGGGGCCACCTCAGAATTCTGCTTATGACACTGGAGTAACCGAGTATTATATGCTTCAAACAGTGAAAAAAATAAATTTCATCTTAGAACACTGAAAAACATCAATTTCATCTTAGAATTCTATAGGTAGGGAAAATATATTTTAAGAGTAAGGCAATATAAAGACATTATTAGACTGAAACCTGAAAGAGCTTGTCAGCAGACCTATATCAAAACGGACAGTGATGACCAATGGAAAGTCAAAGAAGCATAAAGGGAAGAAGTACAAAGGAAGAGGTAAATATGTAGGCAAACTTAAATAACTATTAAATGTATAAAGCAAGATAATATCTGGAGGGATTTGAAATGAAATTAACATATATGGTAACAATGATATTAAAGACTAAGTAGTAAAAAAACTTTTTTTTAATGTTTTATTTATTTCTAGAGGAGAGAGGAGACAGCATGAGCAGGGGAGGGCCAGAGAGAAAGGGAGTCACAGACTGAAACAGGCTCCAGGCTCCGAGCTGGCAGTCAGCACAGAGCCCGACACGGGGCTCGAACCCACAAACCGCGAGATCATGACCTAAGCGAAAGTCGGATGCTTAACCAACTAAGCCACCCAGGCGCCCCAGTAAAAAACTTTCTGAAGTCAAAGGTATTATGTTGAAATCTCTAGGGCGAGGTTTGGCCAAGTTTTTCTATAAACAGCCAGATGGCAAATAC
>JAESUZ010000703.1:0-13600 GCA_017311185.1 Proteles cristata cristata
AGTGACGGGCAGGTTGCTTGACTCTGGGAAGACAAACCAGGGGGAAAGCAACACTCCGTTAACCCTATGGTCTCGCAGAGTTAGTAATGATGAACACACACGTACGGCAGTCTTAGCTCTGTGCGATACACTGCACACCGAGAAAGAACACTCGGCTGAAGCCCTCATTCAACTACCGTCATCGTTCCCTAGGTAGATCGCGAGTGAAAGCAGATGCGGAGACCAACCACGGAGGAGCCTATGTAAAACTATGCAGGGAAGCATAAGCTCAACGCCTCTTACTAAAAGCTGGGAAAGAACACGGTGTGGCAGTCATCATTCCTCTCCTATCCTGACTTTCCTGGAAGCGGTGCTTCCGAACAGGTGGTGATCCAGTGCAGTGAAGGGCAGGGTGCTCGACTCAGGGAAAACACACCAGGAGGCTTGCACCGCTACGTTCCCCTCGGGTCTCGCTAAGTTAGTAATGATGAACACACTCACGGCAGTCTTAGCTCTGTTCGATACACTGCACACCGAGAAAGAACACTCTGCTGAAGCCCTCATTCAACTACCGGCACCGTTCCCTAGGTAGATCGCGAGCGAAAGCAGATGCGGAGACCAACCAAGGAGGAGCCGGGTGCTGGAGTCTTGGGAACCAACACTGCGGAATGTAGCACTCGGCCCCCATACCGTTTCACAGGGGGCGTCATGGGTCAAAACCTACGCAGGGAAGCATAAACGAAGTGTGCTCACCTAAACGCTGGGAAAGAACACTGTGGGGAAGGCATCATTCCCCTACCATCCTCATTTTTCTGGAAGCTGTGATTCCGAACAGTTGCTGATCCAGTGCAGTGAAGGGCAGTGTGCTTGACTCTGGGAAGACAAACCAGGGGGAAAGCAACACTCCGTTAACCCTATGGTCTCGCAGAGTTAGTAATGATGAACACACACGCACGGCAGCCTTAGCTCTGTGCGATACACTGCACACCGAGAAAGAACACTCTGCTGAAGCCCTCATTTCAACTACCGTCATCGTTCCCTAGGTAGATCACGTTTGAAAGCAGATGCGGAGACCAACCACGGAGGAGCCTATGTAAAACTATGCAGGGAAGCATAAGCTCAACGTCTCTTACTAAAAGCTGGGAAAGAACACTGTGTGGCAGTCATCATTCCTCTCCTATCCTGACTTTCCTGGAAGCGGTGCTTCCGAACAGGTGCTGATCCAGTGCAGTGAAGGGCAGGGTGCTCGACTCAGGGAAAACACACCAGGAGGCTTGCACCGCTACGTTCCCCTCGGGTCTCGCTAAGTTAGTAATGATGAACACACTCACGGCAGTCTTAGCTCTGTTCGATACACTGCACACCAAGAAAGAACACTCTGCTGAAGCCCTCATTCAACTACCGGCACCGTTCCCTAGGTAGATCGCGAGCGAAAGCAGATGCGGAGACCAATCAACGAGGAGCCGGGTACTGGAGTCTTGGGAACCAACACTGCGGAATGCAGTCCTCAGCTCCCATACCGTTTTGCTGTGGGCGTCATGGGTCAAACCTATACAGGGAAGCATAAGCTAAGTGCGTTCACCTAAACCCTGGGAGCGAACACTGTGTGGAAGGCATCATTCCTCTACTATCCTGACTTTCCTGGAAGCTGTGATTCCGAATAGTTCCTGATGCAGTGCAGTGAAGGGCCGGGTGCTTGACTCTGGGACGACAAACCAGGGGGAAAGCAACACTCCGTTAACCCTATGGTCTCGCAGAGTTAGTAATGATGAACACACACGCACGGCAGTCTTAGCTCTGAGCGATACACTGCACACCGAGAAAGAACACTCTGCTGAAGCCCTCATTCAACTACCGTCATCGTTCCCTAGGTAGATCGCGAGCGAAAGCAGATGCGGAGACCAAGCAAGGAGGAGCCGGGTCCTGGAGTCTTGGGAACCAACACTAAGGAATGCAGTCCTCAGCTCCCATACCGTTTTGCTGTGGGCGTCATGGGTCAAAACCTATACAGGGAAGCATAAGCTAAGTGCGTTCACCTAAACCCTGGGAGCGAACACTGTGTGGCAGTCATCATTCCTCTACTATCCTGACTTTCTTGGAAGCTGTGATTCCGAATAGTTCCTGATGCAGTGCAGTGAAGGGCAGGTTGCTTGACTCTGGGAAAACAAACCAGGCGGAATGCAACTCTCCAATAACCCTATCTTTTCGCTAAGTTAGTAATGATGAACACACACGCACGGCAGTCTTAGCTCTGTGCGATACACTGCCCACCGAGAAAGAACACTCTGCTGAAGCCCTCATTCAACTACCGTCATCGCTCCCTAGGTAGATCGCGAGCGAAAGCAGATGCGGAGACCAAGCAAGGAGGAGCCTATGTAAACTATGCAGGAAGCATAAGCTCAACGCCTCTACTAAAAGCTGGGAAAGAACACTGTGTGGCAGTCATCATTCCTCTCCTATCCTGACTTTCCTGAAGCGGTAAGCTCCAACAGGTGCTGATCCAGTGCAGTGAAGGGCAGGGTGCTCGACTCAGGGAAAACACACCAGGAGGCTTGCACTGCTACGTTCCCCTCGGGTCTGGCTAAGTTAGTAATGATGAACACACTCACGGCAGTCTTAGCTCTGTTCGATACACTGCACACCGAGAAAGAACACTCTGCTGAAGCCATCATTCAACTACCGGCACCGTTCCCTAGGGAGATCGCGAGCGAAAGCAGATGCGGAGACCAACCAAGGAGGAGCCCGGTGCTGGAGTCTTGGGAACCAACACTGCGGAATGCAGCACTCGGCCCCCATACCGTTTCACAGGGGGCGTCATGGGTCAAAACCTACGCAGGATACATAAACGAAGTGTGCTCACCTAAACGCTGGGAAAGAACACTGTGGGGAAGGTATCATTCCCCTACCATCCTCATTTTCTGGAAGCTGTGATTCCGAACAGTTGCTGATCCAGTGCAGTGAAGGGCAGGGTGCTTGACTCTGGGAAGACAAACCAGGGGGAAAGCAACACCCGTTAACCCTAATTGTCTCGCAGAGTTAGTAATGATGAACACACACGCACGGCAGTCTTAGCTCTGTGCGACACTGCACACCGAGAAAGAACACTCTGCTGAAGCCCTCATTCAACTACCGTCATCGTTCCTTAGGTAGATCGCGAGCGAAAGCAGATGCGGAGACCAATCAAGGAGGAGCCGGGTGCTGGAGTCTTGGGAACCAACACTGCGGAATACAGTCCTCAGCTCCCATACCGTTTTGCTGTGGGCGTCATGGGTCAAAACCTATACAGGGACGCATAAGCTAAGTGCGTTCACCTAAACCCTGGGAGCGAACACTGTGTGGAAGGCATCATTCTCTACTATCCTGACTTTCCTGGAAGCTGTGATTCCGAATAGTTCCTGATGCAGTGCAGTGAAGGGCAGGTTTCTTGACTCTGGGAAGACAAACCAGGGGGAAAGCAACACTCCGTTAACCCTATGGTCTCGTAGAGTTAGTAATGATGAACACACACGCACGGCAGTCTTAGCTCTGTGCGATACACTGCACACCGAGAAAGAACACTCTGCTGAAGCCCTCATTCAACTACCGTCATCGTTCCCTAGGTAGATCGCGAGTGAAAGCAGAAGCGGAGACCAACCACGGAGGAGCCTATGTAAAACTATGCAGGGAAGCATAAGCTCAACGCCTCTTACTAAAAGCTGGGAATGAACACTGTGTGGCAGTCATCATTCCTCTCCTATCCTGACTTTCCTGGAAGCGGTGCTTCCGAACAGGTGCTGATCCAGTGCAGTGAAGGGCAGGGTGCTCGACTCAGGGAAAACACACCAGGAGGCTTGCACCGCTACGTTCCCCTCGGGTCTCGCTAAGTTAGTAATGATGAACACACTCACAGCAGTCTTAGCTCTGTTCGATACACTCCACACTGAGAATGAACACTGTGCTGAATCCCTCATTCAACTACCGTCACCGTTCCCTAGGTAGATCGCGAGCGAAAGCAGATGCGGAGACCAACCAAGGAGGAGCCGGGTGCTGGAGTCTTGGGAACCAACACTGCGGAATGCAGCACTCGGCCCCCATACCGTTTCACTGGGGCGTCATGGGTCAAAACCTACGCAGGGAAGCATAAACGAAGTGTGCTCACCTAAACGCTGGGAAAGAACACTGTGGGGAAGGCATCATTCCCCTACCATCCTCATTTTTCTGGAAGCTGTGATTCCGAACAGTTGCTGATCCAGTGCAGTGAAGGGCAGGGTGCTTGACTCTGGGAAGACAAACCAGGGGAAAAGCAACACTCCGTTAACCCTATGGTCTCGCAGAGTTAGTAATGATGAACACACACGCACGGCAGTCTTAGCTCTGTGCGATACACTGCCCACCGAGAAAGAACACTCTGCTGAAGCCCTCATTCAACTACCGTCATCGTTCCCTAGGTAGATCGCGAGTGAAAGCAGATGCGGAGACAAACCACGGAGGAGCCTATGTAATACTATGCAGGGAAGCATAAGCTCAACGCCTCTTACTAAAAGCTGGGAATGAACACTGTGTGGCAGTCATCATTCCTCTCCTATCCTGACTTTCCTGGAAGCGGTGCTTCCGAACAGGTGCTGATCCAGTGCAGTGAAGGGCAGGGTGCTCGACTCAGGGAAAACACCCCAGGAGGCTTGCACCGCTACGTTCCCCTCGGGTCTCGCTAAGTTAGTAATGATGAACACACTCACGGCAGTCTTAGCTCTGTTCGATACACTGCACACCGAGAAAGAACACTCTGCTGAAGCCCTCATTCAACTACCGTCACCGTTCCCTAGGTAGATCGCGAGCGAGAGCAGATGCGGAGACCAATCAACGAGGAGCCGGGTACTGGAGTCTTGGGAACCAACACTGCGGAATGCAGTACTCAGCTCCCATACCGTTTTGCTGTGGACGTCATGGGTCAAAACCTATAAGGGAAGCATAAGCTAAGTGCGTTCACCTAAACCCTGGGAGCGAACACTGTGTGGAAGGCATCATTCCTCTACTATCCTGACTTTCCTGGAAGCTGTGATTCCGAATAGTTCCTGATGCAGTGCAGTGAAGGGCCGGGTGCTTGACTCTGGGAAGACAAACCAGGGGGAAAGCAACACTCCGTTAACCCTATGGTCTCGCAGAGTTGGTAATGATGAACACACACGCACGGCAGTCTTAGCTCTGTGCGATACACTGCACACCGAGAAAGAACACTCTGCGGAAGCCCTCATTCAACTACCGTCATCGTTCCCTAGGTAGATCTTGGAAGTGAAAACAGTACGGAGACCAACCACGGAGGAGCCTGTAAAACTATGCAGGAAGCATGGCTCAGCGCCTCTTACTAAAGCTACAGGGAAAGAACACTGTGTGGCAGTCATCATTCTTCTCCTATCCTGACTTTCCTGGAAGCGATGCTTTCGAACAGGTGCTGATCCAGTGCAGTGAAGAGCAGGGTGCTCGACTCAGGGAAAACACACCAGGAGGCTTGCACCGCTACGTTCCCCTCGGGTCTCGCTAAGTTAGTAATGATGAACACACTCACAGCAGTCTTAGCTCTGTTCGATACACTGCACACTGAGAATGAACACTGTGCTGAATCCCTCATTCAACTACCGTCACCGTTCCCTAGGTAGATCGCGAGCGAAAGCAGATGCGGAGACCAACCAAGGAGGAACCGGGTGCTGGAGTCTTGGGAACCAACACTGCGGAATGCAGCACTCGGCCCCCATACCGTTTCACTGGGGGCGTCATGGGTCAAAACCTACGCAGGGAAGCATAAACGAAGTGTGCTCACCTAAACGCTGGGAAAGAACACTGTGGGGAAGGCATCAGTCCCCTACCATCCTCATTTTTCTGGAAGCTGTGATTCCGAACAGTTGCTGATCCAGTGCAGTGAAGGGCAGGGTGCTTGACTCTGGGAAGACAAACCAGGGGGAAAGCAACACTCCGTTAACCCTATGGTCTCGCAGAGTTAGTAATGATGAACACACACGCATGGCAGTCTTAGCTCTGTGCGATACACTGCACACCGAGAAAGAACACTCTGCTGAAGCCCTCATTCAACTACCGTCATCGTTCCCTAGGTAGATCGAGAGTGAAAGCAGATGCGGAGACCAACCACGGAGGAGCCTATGTAAAACTATGCAGGGAAGCATAAGCTCAACGCCTCTTACTAAAAGCTGGGAAAGAACACTGTGTGGCAGTCATCATTCTTCTCCTATCCTGACTTTCCTGGAAGCGGTGCTTCCGAACAGGTGCTGATCCAGTGCAGTGAAGGGCAGGGTGCTCGACTCAGGAAAAACACACCAGGAGGCTTGCACCGCTACGTTCCCCTCGGGTCTCGCTAAGTTAGAAATGATGAACACACTCACAGCAGTCTTACCTCTGTTCGATACACTGCACACCGAGAAAGAACACTCTGCTGAAGCCCTCATTCAACTACCGGCACCGTTCCCTAGGTAGATCGAGCGTAAGCAGATGCGGAGACCAATCAACGAGGAGCCGGGTGCTGGAGTCTTGGGAACCAACACTGCGGAATGCAGCACTCGGCCCCCATACCGTTTCACAGGGGGCGTCATGGGTCAAAACCTACACGAGGAAGCATAAACGGGTGTGCTCACCTAAGCCGCTGGGAAAAATTTTCTTGGGGAAGGCATGTTCCCTACCATCCTCCTTTTTCTGGAAGCTGTGATTCAGTGCAGTTGCAGATCAAAAGTACAGTGAAGGGCAGGGTGCTTGACTCTGAGGAGGAAGACAAACCAGGGAAAGCAACCTCCATTAACCTATGATCTCATAGAGTTAATGTATAGTGAACACGCCCGGCAAGTGCAACTCTGCGTGCACACACCGAAGAACTTGCATCTGCTGAAGCCCTCATTCAACTACCGTCACCGTTCCCTAGGTAGATCGCGGGCGAAAGCAGATGCGGAGACCAATCAAGGAGGAGCCGGGTGCTGGAGTCTTGGGAACCAACACTGCGGAATGCAGTCCTCAGCTCCCATACCGTTTTACTGTGGGCGTCATGTGTCAAAACCTATACAGGGAAGCATAAGCTAAGTGCGTTCACCTAAACCCTGGGAGCGAACACTGTGTGGAAGGCATCATTCCTCTACTATCCTGACTTTCCTGGAAGCTGTGATTCCGAATAGTTCCTGATGCAGTGCAGTGAAGGGCAGGGTGCTTGACTCTGGGAAGACAAACCAGGGGGAAAGCAACACTCCGTTAAACCTATGGTCTCGCAGAGTTAGTAATGATGAACACACACGCACGGCAGTCTTAGCTCTGTGCGATACACTGCACACCGAGAAAGAACACTCTGCTGAGGCCCTCATTCAACTACCGTCATCGTTCCCTAGGTAGATCGCGAGTGAAAGCAGATGCGGAGACCAACCATAGAGCCTATGTAGGCTTATGCGAGCATAGCTCAGCACCCTCTTACTAAGCTAGGAAAAAAAAGAAACACGTATGCAGGTCATCATTCTCTCTATCTGACTTTCGCTGGAGCGGTGCTTCGAACAGGTGCTGATCAGTGCAGTGAAGGGCAGGGTGCCGACTCAGGAAAACACACCAGGGCTTACCCACCATGCGTTCCCTCTGAGGTCTCTCGCTAGGGTGTGGCAGTGAACACACTCACGGCAGTCTTAGCTCTGTTCGATACACTGCACACCGAGAAAGAACACTTTGCTGAAGCCCTCATTCAACTACCGTCACCGTTCCCTAGGTAGATCGCGAGCGAAAGCAGATGCGGAGACCAACCAAGGAGGAGCCGGGTGCTGGAGTCTTGGGAACCAACACTGCGGAATGCAGCACTCGGCTCCCATACCGTTTCACTGGGGGCGTCATGGGTCAAAACCTACGCAGGGAAGCATGAACAAAGTGTGCTCACCTAAACGCTGGGAAAGAACACTGTGGGGAAGGCATCATTCCTCTACTATCCTGACTTTCCTGGAAGCTGTGATTCCGAATAGTTCCTGATGCAGTGCAGTGAAGGGCAGGTTGCTTGACTCTGGGAAGACAAACCAGGGGGAAAGCAACACTCCGTTAACCCTATGGTCTCGCTAGAGTTAGTAATGATGAACACACACGCACGGCAGTCTTAGCTCTGTGCGATACACTGCACACCGAGAAAGAACACTCTGCTGAAGCCCTCATTCAACTACCGTCATCGTTCCCTAGGTAGATCGCGAGTGAAAGCAGATGCGGAGACCAACCACGGAGGAGCCTATGTAAAACTATGCAGGGAAGCATAAGCTCAACGCCTCTTACTAAAAGCTGGGAAAGAACACTGTGTGGCAGTCATCATTCCTCTCCTATCCTGACTTTCCTGGAAGCGGTGCTTCCGAACAGGTGCTGATCCAGTGCAGTGAAGGGCAGGGTGCTCGACTCAGGGAAAACACACCAGGAGGCTTGCACCGCTACGTTCCCCTCGGGTCTCGCTAAGTTAGTAATGATGAACACACTCACGGCAGTCTTAGCTCTGTTCGATACACTGCACACCGAGAAAGAACACTCTGCTGAAGCCCTCATTCAACTACCGTCACCGTTCCCTAGGTAGATCGCGAGCGAAAGCAGATGCGGAGACCAATCAAGGAGGAGCCGGGTACTGGAGTCTTGGGAACCAACACTGCGGAATGCAGTCCTCAGCTCCCATACCGTTTTGCTGTGGGCGTCATGGGTCAAAACCTATACAGGGAAGCATAAGCTAAGTGCGTTCACCTAAACCCTGGGAGCGAACACTGTGTGGAAGGCATCATTCCTCTACTATCCTGACTTTCCTGGAAGCTGTGATTCCGAATAGTTCCTGATACAGTGCAGTGAAGGGCAGGTTGCTTGACTCTGGGAAGACAAACCAGGGGGAAAGCAACACTCCGTTAACCCTATGGTCTCGCAGAGTTAGTAATGATGAACACACACGCACGGCAGTCTTAGCTCTGTGCGATACACTGCACACCGAGAAAGAACACTCTGCTGAAGCCCTCATTCAACTACCGTCATCGTTCCCTAGGGAGATCGCGAGTGAAAGCAGATGCGGAGACCAACCACGGAGGAGCCTATGTAAAACTATGCAGGGAAGCATAAGCTCAACGCCTCTTACTAAAAGCTGGGAAAGAACACTGTGTGGCAGTCATCATTCTTCTCCTATCCTGACTTTCCTGGAAGCGGTGCTTCCGAACAGGTGCTGATCCAGTGCAGTGAAGAGCAGGGTGCTCGACTCAAGGAAAACACACCAGGAGGCTTGCACCGCTACGTTCCCCTCGGGTCTCGCTAAGTTAGTAATGATGAACACACTCACAGCAGTCTTAGCTCTGTTCGATACACTGCACACTGAGAATGAACACTGTGCTGAATCCCTCATTCAACTACCGTCACCGTTCCCTAGGTAGATCGCGAGCGAAAGCAGATGCGGAGACCAACCAAGGAGGAACCGGGTGCTGGAGTCTTGGGAACCAACACTGCGGAATGCAGCACTCGGCCCCCATACCGTTTCACTGGGGGCGTCATGGGTCAAAACCTATACAGGGAAGCATAAACTAAGTGTGCTCACCTAAACGCTGGGAAAGAACACTGTGGGGAAGGCATCATTCCCCTACCATCCTCATTTTTCTGGAAGCTGTGATTCCGAACAGTTGCTGATCCAGTGCAGTGAAGGGCAGAGTGCTTGACTCTGGGAAGACAAACCAGGGGGAAAGCAACACTCCGTTAACCCTATGGTCTCGCAGAGTTAGTAATGATGAACACACACGCACGGCAGTCTTAGCTCTGTGCGATACACTGCACACCGAGAAAGAACACTCTGCTGAAGCCCTCATTCACCTACCGTCATCGTTCCCTAGGTAGATCGCGAGCGAAAGCAGATGCGGAGACCAATCAAGGAGGAGCCGGGTGCTGGAGTCTTGGGAACCAACACTGCGGAATGTAGTACTCAGCTCCCATACCGTTTTGCTGTGGGCGTCATGGGTCAAAACCTATAAAGGGAAGCATAAGCTAAGTGCGTTCACCTAAACCCTGGGAGTGAACACTGTGTGGAAGGCATCATTCCTCTACTATCCTGACTTTCCTGGAAGCTGTGATTCCGAATAGTTCCTGATGCAGTGCAGTGAAGGGCAGGTTGCTTGACTCTGGGAAGACTAACCAGGGGGAAAGCAACACTCCGTTAACCCTATGGTCTCGCAGAGTTAGTAATGATGAACACACACGCACAGCAGTCTTAGCTCTGTGCGATACACTGCACACCGAGAAAGAACACTCTGCTGAGGCCCTCATTCAACTACCGTCATCGTTCCCTAGGTAGATCGCGAGTGAAAGCAGATGCGGAGACCAACCACGGAGGAGCCTATGTAAAACTATGCAGGGAAGTATAAGCTCAACGCCTCTTACTAAAAGCTGGGAAAGAACACTGTGTGGCAGTCATCATTCCTCTCCTATCCTGACTTTCCTGGAAGCGGTGCTTCCGAACAGGTGCTGATCCAGTGCAGTGAAGGGCAGGGTGCTCGACTCAGGGAAAACACACCAGGAGGCTTGCAGCGCTACGTTCCCCTCTGGTCTCGCTAAGTTAGTAATGATGAACACACACGCACGGCAGTCTTAGCTCTGTGCGATACACTGCCCACCGAGAAAGAACACTCTGCTGAAGCCCTCATTCAACTACCGGCACCGTTCCCTAGGTAGATCGAGCGTAAGCAGATGCGGAGAACAATCAAGGAGGAGCCGGGTGCTGGAGTCTTGGGAACCAACACTGCGGAATGCAGCACCCGGCCCCCATACCGTTTCACAGGGGGCGTCATGGGTCAAAACCTACGCAGGGAAGCATAAACGAAGTGTGCTCACCTAAACGCTGGGAAAGAACACTGTGGGGAAGGTATCATTCCCCTACCATCCTCATTTTTCTGGAAGCTGTGATTCCGAACAGTTGCTGATCCAGTGCAGTGAAGGGCCGGGTGCTTGACTCTGGGAAGACAAACCAGGGGGAAAGCAACACTCCGTTAACTCTATGGTCTCGCAGAGTTAGTAATGATGAACACACACGCACGGCAGTCTTAGCTCTGTGCGATACACTGCACACCGAGAAAGAACACTCTGCTGAAGCCCTCATTTCAACTACCGTCATCGTTCCCTAGGTAGATCACGAGTGAAAGCAGATGCGGAGACCAACCACGGAGGAGCCTATGTAAAACTATGCAGGGAAGCATAAGCTCAACGCCTCTTACTAAAAGCTGGGAAAGAACACTGTGTGGCAGTCATCATTCCTCTCCTATCCTGACTTTCCTGGAAGCGGTGCTTCTGAACAGGTGCTGATCCAGTGCAGTGAAGGGCAGGGTGCTCGACTCAGGGAAAACACACCAGGAGGCTTGCACCGCTACGTTCCCCTCAGGTCTCGCTAAGTTAGTAATGATGAACACACTCACGGCAGTCTTAGCTCTGTTCGATACACTGCACACCGAGAAAGAACACTCTGCTGAAGCCCTCATTCAACTACCGGCACCGTTCCCTAGGTAGATCGCGAGCGAAAGCAGATGCGGAGACCAACCAAGGAGGAGCCGGGTGCTGGAGTCTTGGGAACCAACACTGCGGAATGCAGCACTCGGCCCCCATACCTTTTCACAGGGGGCGTCATGGGACAAAACCTACGGAGGGAAGCATAAACGAAGTGTGCTCACCTAAACGCTGGGAAAGAACACTGTGGGGAAGGCATCATTCCCCTACCATCCTCATTTTTATGGAAGCTGTGATTCCGAACAGTTGCTGATCCAGTGCAGTGAAGGGCAGGGTGCTTGACTCTGGGAAGACAAACCAGGGGGAAAGCAACACTCCGTTAACCCCATGGTCTCGCAGAGTTAGTAATGATGAACACACACGCACGGCAGTCTTAGCTCTGTGCGATACACTGCCCACCGAGAAAGAACACTCTGCTGAAGCCCTCATTCAACTACCGTCATCGCTCCCTAGGTAGATCGCGAGCGAAAGCAGATGCGGAGACCAAGCAAGGAGGAGCCGGGTGCTGGAGTCTTGGGAATCAACACTGCGGAATGCAGTACTCAGCTCCCATACCGTTTTGCTGTGGGCGTCATGGGTCAAACCTATACAGGGAAGCATAAGCTAAGTGCGTTCACCTAAACCCTGGGAGCGAACACTGTGTGGAAGGCATCATTCCTCTACTATCCTGACTTTCCTGGAAGCTGTGATTCCGAATAGTTCCTGATGCTGTGCAGTGAAGGGCCGGGTGCTTGACTCTGGGAAGACAAACCAGGGGGAAAGCAACACTCCGTTAACCCTATGGTCTCGCAGAGTTAGTAATGATGAACACACACACACGGCAGTCTTAGCTCTGTGCGATACACTGCACACCGAGAAAGAACACTCTGCTGAAGCCCTCATTCAACTACCGTCATCGTTCCCTAGGTAGATCGCGAGTGAAAGCAGATGTGAAAGCCTATGTAAAACTATGCAGGGAAGCATAAGCTCAACGCCTCTTACTAAAAGCTGGGAAAGAACACTGTGTGGCAGTCATCATTCTTCTCCTATCCTGACTTTCCTGGAAGCGATGCTTCCGAACAGGTGCTGATCCAGTGCAGAGAAGAGCAGGGTGCTCGACTCAGGGAAAACACACCAGGAGGCTTGCACCGCTACGTTCCCCTCGGGTCTCGCTAAGTTAGTAATGATGAACACACTCACAGCAGTCTTAGCTCTGTTCGATACACTGCACACTGAGAAAGAACACTCTGCTGAAGCCCTCATTCAACTACCGGCACCGTTCCCTAGGTAGATCGCGAGCGAAAGCAGATGTGGAGACCAACCAAGGAGGAGCCGGGTGCTGGAGTCTTGGGAACCAACACTGCGGAATGCAGCACTCGGCCCCCATACCGTTTCACAGGGGGCGTCATGGGTCAAAACCTACGCAGGGAAGCATAAACGAAGTGTGCTCACCTAAACGCTGGGAAAGAACACTGTGGGGAAGGCATCATTCCCCTACCATCCTCATTTTTATGGAAGCTGTGATTCCGAACAGTTGCTGATCCAGTGCAGTGAAGGGCAGGGTGCTTGACACTGGGAAGACAAACCAGGGGGAAAGCAACACTCCGTTAACCCTATGGTCTCGCAGAGTTAGTAATGATGAACACACACGCACGGTAGTCTTAGCTCTGTGCGATACACTGCACACCGAGAAAGAACACTCTGCTGAAGCCCTCATTCAACTACCGTCATCGTTCCCTAGGTAGATCGCGAGCGAAAGCAGATGCGGAGACCAAGCAAGGAGGAGCCGGGTCCTGGAGTCTTGGGAACCAACACTGCGGAATGCAGTCCTCAGCTCCCATACCGTTTTGCTGTGGGTGTCATGGGTCAAAACCTATACAGGGAAGCATAAGCTAAGTGCGTTCACCTAAACCCTGGGAGCGAACACTGTGTGGAAGGCATCATTCCTCTACTATCCTGACTTTCCCGGAAGCTGTGATTCCGAATAGTTCCTGATGCAGTGCAGTGAAGGGCAGGTTGCTTGACTCTGGGAAGACAAACCAGGGGGAAAGCAACACTCCGTTAACCCTATGGTCTCGCAGAGTTAGTAATGATGAACACACACACACGGCAGTCTTAGCTCTGTGCGATACACTGCACACCGAGAAAG